>JXCR01029471.1:0-60948 GCA_002079205.1 Phalaenopsis hybrid cultivar | reverse complement strand
TATATATATATATATTTCTAATGTATAATCTAAATATTTTTGTATGCATTAATAATCAAATAATTAAGTGGTGCTAGAAATAAAATTTATAATCTCATATGAATGTTTATTGCATCTACCATAACTTGTTTTTGAATCTTCATCTTTAAATACATATCAACCAATTTTTATATATTTACACGTCTACATTTTACATGTATACCAATCAAATATTTTATATCACATAAAAAATACAACTATTTTAACCTTTTAAAAGTAGAATACATATTTTCATGCATAGATAAAGTGATATTTATGCAAAAATTAAAGTTTAAGTAATAGATAGGTAAGTGCATCAGAATTAAGCTGTATGCATGTAAATCTTCCTTATTTTACTATCATACAAAATTTCCTCATAAATTCTAAAGTGTAAAATAGAAAAAGGACTACTCATGTGATCATGATGAAAACTAAAATCATGGAGACATTTTGTCTCGATTCATTTTTATAAGGAATGAGTGGAGGGTAGGATGATTTTGAATCTCACATAAGAATGAAATAAATAAATCTAAATTATTGGAGCATAATTATTCATTTATTTGAGCTTCGAGCATGTGATTATTCGTTAATGTAGGAGGAAATGTTAAATTATCGGACCACCATTCATCGGCCTAAAACTTAACTTTCAAGTCAATAAAGTTCAATACAAATAATAGCCCTTTTGTCCTGCACAAATCTCAAAGCCCAAACATCTCAATTGTCTTGTGGTCCAACCAAATCACATGGCCTTCTCCTAGGTTGTTAAACCGTTTAAGAAAAAGTACCCTATATATATATATCTTTTATGTCATGCCACATCAAAGGTCCACAAAGCCCATCATGAGACCTTATACATCATAAGAAGTTCCATAGCTTATAAACACCAAACAAAAGCATTCATATTCATGCATAACTCCAAATTTTATGATATGCACAAATTCCAAAATTCACGAAATTTTATTAGGCATTTACCTATATACCACACCATTCTTGTGTATTTACATATTTACATGTATAACACTTAAATCCTTAATAGTAAATAAAATATGATTATTACTATTTTTTTTTAAAGTGAAATGTGTCCTTCAATTCTTAAAATCTATGACACCAAAATGATTTAAATGTAAATGCCTAAAGAGTAATATTAGCGATTCAAACCCATGACCTCAATTACCATGTCACAAGAGTGACGATTAAGAAAAAAAACAACACCATCTAATTTTTACCATAACAATTTTTTTGAGGTAATTTATTAAAATTTAAAATTTTAATTTTATCAAAAAGATTATAGACCGTTGAGTTGTCCAATCTCACGTTTGACATTTAACTTAAATTTTCCCAAATTTTTTTAAAAAAATGTAGAAATTCAATTTTACATCTTTATTTTCTCAAACTCTTCAAACTATTGTGTAATATATTAGGCTTACTAGTCCTCACTTGAATCCACATTTCCCTTGGAATGAGGGTCCCTTCACTATCTTTTAGTGAGTGGGGTGAAAGCTCGAACCCGACACTTCTAAGATACTTCACTTAGTTTCCAATCAATATACTACACATTCGAGCACTTTTCACTCACATTATCTTCTTTAAGACAAACTCTAAACTAACACCTTCAATGGTATCCCATGCTACCAAATAATGTGACCAACATCATTTGATTCCCCCGCAAACACATCAATGCTCCACATAAAAAAAACACAAATTGCAAACACTATGAGTCTACAACACGAAGACTATCAATCAAAGCGACAAGCACCTAGCCCAACCTAAATCATGAAAGCAAACCATATCAATGACGAATTTAAATCATGCAAATCTTTAACGGGAAACCCCAAGCTCAAACAAGACATGAAAATCAAGCATATTATGAGCCCAGCATCAAGCCAAAGAAGCAGTGCATCTCATCGGTAGGCACCATTTAAATAGAAACTTCAAAGATAATAATACATAAAATTGCGAGATTAAGATTTAGACTGTAGAATCTTTACTAACTAATCCTCAGCTTTATGCACAAGAAAAAAAAAAACAATAAGATTCAATTGCGCTCGAGAGCAAACAACAAGCACATGTAAGGTTCATTGCTTTATTTCCATCCAATAGATCAAAAAAAAGAAGAATTCCATTAACATTATTTGCACAGAAACATTTGGGAGTGTTATAATTTAACATTTCAGGTTCAAGTTTTTTGGGGGAATAAACAATTGACATCAATCTGCAAAACAAATTAACTTAGTGCCGCAATAATTTCTTACCTCCATTATACTCGGGAAATATGTCTCAGCCTCCCATTTCCCAGCTACTGTAAGAATGATTCCAGAGAACAAAACTGCAATTACATTTCTGAAAATTCCAAATCCTGGAAAAGATCCCGAGCTGATTGATGACGATTAAATGAAATTAGTTAAGGTTATTCTGCATAGACTCCGAAGAAGGCGAAATATGCAACATTGAAGAAGCATGTGTAGAAGAGTTCTTGTCCTCCTTGTTGCTATTTGCAGAAAGAACTCCATTATTCATTTCAGATTTCATGGTTTTAGTTGTATTTCTTTGGTTGGGAAGATGTGTCACAGAATCAGTATAATATGTTGCTGGCATGTTATAGTATCCAACAAAAGGGTGGTCAAATTTGCACACTGGGCCATAACGGCAGGTTCCATGAAAATTGTAGTAAGAACAAACAGGTTCCCCCTGGATCCGAAAGCAGGAAAATGGTGTCAAAAACAAGAGAAAATTATTAGAAACAAGCAATGTACATAGCGTGAAATGAGTAGGCACGAATACATGGCTGTCTACTCATTCTTTACGCATGTAGCTGAATGTAAAACGTCTGCATCTTATGAAGATTTGCATGCATACCACTCAATTTTTATATTACCATATCTCGCACCTAAACTTCAGGTTTTACATAGATAACACCTTACGTAAGCATGAAAAGATCCATACTTTTTAAAAGTTAAACTGGTGGTATTTTGGTGTTATATGAAAGAATTAGGTGGCATAGATGCAAAAAAGTTCAGTTTATGTGATAGATATGTAAATGCATAGCAATTGGGTGGTCTGCAGGTAATTCATAATGAGTAAGGAAAGCTATCAACGTTAAAAAATAAAAGCATTACAGGTCGAAGAGGAAGGCCGAGGGGACTGAGGGTGCTTGTGTATACAGAGCTTCTTTCTTTTGGGTGATGATATTTGCAAATTGAACCAAATTTACAGCTCCCAGTTTTCATGTAATATTGGCATTCTGGTTGGTCTGGTCTCTCGGGGAAATTTTCTGTGCTGCTGAGACTTGACTGTGCGCTATTATTAGAGTTTGGCATCAGGGATGGATGATGGCTTGCAATGCCCTGGTTAAACTATAGAAATTAGATCATGCATTTGGCAGAAGAATTTCATTGGGGTGGTTGATATATAAAAGTAATAATGAAATTTCACACATATTCACAGCTTGAGATTTTTAAATAGAACAAAAGCTAAATGTGTAAATAATCTGTTGAGAAATCAATAGTGAAAATGAAGTAAATTATCATCTCATTTCCACCCCAACAGATAAAATGCAATGTTCTCCGTGTCAGCAAGCAAGTTCATGTTTTAGGATTTATCAAGAAAAGTATTCTAAAAAATAACTCCTGCATATATGGAAAGGCCTACATAAAAGAATTGGGGAATGTACATAGATGCCGCCCAAATCCTATGTATTTACATATCTAACACTTCACTTTTTACATTCATACCACCCAAATCTTTCATATCACAAAAAGTGTCACTATTTTAACTTTAAAAAGTGAAATGCACCTTCTCATGCATATACAAGGTGGGCATATATGTAAAAATGAAATTTAAGTGTTTGATATGTGAATACATAAGAATTGAGTGGTATGTATGTAAATCTTCCAAAAAAGATATGCCATTCAAGAGATAAAAGTGCTTGGCTTGCATACTCAATGTGAATAACAGTTTAGCTATACTGATATTTCAAATCTTGTGATATTAAACTGAAAGAAAAGGTAATAACTAAAAAAGTAAGTTGTTGAGAAAGATCTCCAGTCGCGCCAGACAAAGTCCATCTGTCTAAGATGAAATACTAAGTCCATGGATATTCATAGAACGAACCATGCTAGAAAACTAAGTTTATTAAGAACGAATAAAATCAATTTATCAGTCATTCATAAAACACCAGTTGATTTAATGATGGTAATCTGGCTTACCAAACCAAATCAAAATTTTCAAAATAGGCATTTTTCTCCCAAGGAACGTGGATATCTACAAAACCAACAAAGCTAATATTCGTGTAAAAGAAATTCATGAAAATAACTTAATTTTTAAATAAAATTAGCACATGAAATAGCAGCAGTGCACCCACCAAAGATTATCCTCATCATAAGAACATTAATACGGTGTTAAATAAGCATGGCGATGATTTCAACAACTTTCAAACATAATGGGAAATTTATTCAATAATATAGACTCTGGTTTTGAAGAATTAAAACTTCTCTAGGATTCAATGAAAAAAAGAAAAAAATTTACTCCCCTTCAGAATTTTAAGGGATTACAAATCTCTTGCAGAAACAAACTCTCTCGCAGAAAGAAACTTGTTTGTTCCTGTAAACATTTTCTGTATTTCAAATCAACAGTGTTTCCTCCTGGAGAATACAAAAGATGCCTGAAACTATAATTAATTGTCCACAGAGGCTTTCCCATCACATTAAGCCAAATAAATCAATTTGACTACTTTGTTCAATCGAGCCGAAATTAGCTAACTTAGGCTAAACAGACTTGTGGGTTGCACAGTTATGGAACAACCTAAATGGTGGATTAAATTAGTTTAAGCTAGGTGCATAAGAGATTTCATGAACAGAGAACTACCTAAGAGGCCAAAATATATAAAAAACAACCAGAAATACACATCATCTATATTGCCCCCATAGCAAGAATGAACCATTAGACCAACCATCTCCTTTTGTTTTTGTACATCATTGCTGACCCATTACTCCGTAAAAACATCTTCCTTATCATCTCCTTGTTCCAAAAACGAGGTGTTATTATTCATAATAAATTTGTAGGTTTCCTAATATAAGTAGAATGATATAACGGATATGAATTACGACAGAGAACCTAGAATTCACACATAAAAAGATAACTAAATATGCAAACAATTGCTTTCTTTAGGAGCAAACAAATAATCACGAGAATAAGGACCAAACCATAAATAAATAATAAAATAAATTCAAAGAAATCAGCCAGAAATTTGAACTAAGCAAATTCAGTGAGTCATTACAATTTATTCACCGCAAGTAGAATCTCAAATATATAAAATTTTAAATAACTCAAGAACATTAGCAAGCAAATAACAAGATACTTAAAAGAAATAGGGACAAGGAAAGGATTGGCTAATAAAATTCAAGCTTTAGTCAGTTCAAAGAGATGAAAATGTGTAAAATTGGGCTTTCATTCTAGCACTAAAATCATTGGAATCACACATCCAACTTGCATGAATAAGATTGAATACTAGAAAAATAAATAATAGTAAATAAATTTTCAAATTTATATGCCCCAAAATATCTATTGATAGGCCTTCATCACTAGTTTAATTGATAGGTTTGGCAGACCTATAACTGAATTTTTAAATGATATAATATAAAATATTATAAGCAAACGAACCGCACAAATATGATTGCATAAATGAGTGAAGAACACATTAAAAAAATTAAACCAAATGTCTTAAAGATATGTTTTCCATGAATTATGTGCCTTGGATATTAACTAGCTAAGAGTTTTAAACTATAGGTTTGTGTTAATATATTAAGAAAACCAAGAATCAATTTTATTAACGTCAATCAATGTAAGAATAATTCCAACAGATTCAAAAACGAAGGAAGAGCAAGTATCCAATAGCAAAAGCTGAACATGATTGAAATATTCTCATAACACCTAAAGTTTGCCAGTATGGAGTCATTAAAGATGAGAGGTCTCAATAAGATGCTTTACAAGTATGATAAAAAGAGTTGAGGTGCCTTTGTTCTCGAAGAACATAAAAAATCACAAGCTCGGGATTAAGCATTATGTTAATGCAAACCCAATTCTGTATTTCAGAAAAGAAAATGCATTGACAAAAAAAGGCTGAAATTTTTTTGTTTCTTTGTCAAAAGTGCTTTTGGCTCATCCAAAATGATGATTGTGATAAACATTTTGGGTCCCTTCTTCTCATAGCGCCAAGAGATCTTTTGGAGAAGTTTTTTTGAGCCTTTTCTCACGTGACAGAGCAAAGACTGCAGCAATGTGTGCCAACCTACTGAAACAATAGCCTGACCATCCTATTGAAGTAATTGAAGTACTGGATAAGTCATTTGGATTATTTATTGAGATTTATTTTCTTTGTTACCGACATCAAAATTGATGTTGTACAGAAGGCGGAGGGTCTTTCTGCCAGCATTATGCTGATACAACGATGCTTGTTGAGGTGGAGCTCGGTTTACGAAAAGAAATAAAAATTTGCTTGCAGCATCTTTCAACTGTTCCCGCCTTCCATTCTTAGAAGAGGCACAATTCTTTATTTTGGTGGGTCCCACCAACCAATTAATGCTGCAGCAGTTACTCTCCAAAAAGATAAAAGAAAAACAGTGGCTTTCCTTATTTCTGGCTCTCCCCCGCTTTTCTTCTAAGTTGGTTTACGGGTGAAGAAAGCATCGCACGGTTACTACTCGTTGTGTTCTTCTTGGGCGTTGGCTCGCGGTAAGAGGAGAAGTATCAAAGGCAGCACTTCCTAGTCCTTCGGTTGTTGCTCTCTCGGGTAAAGAGAAGGAGAGGTGAGAGAGAGGGAGAAAGAAAGAAAGTTTCCTGTAATCCTCGAGGAAGATATAACGGTGAATGAATATATCGACTTTTTAATTCCTTGAAGTTGAGATAAGTATTTCTTGTAAATTGAAATATTGTGGTGTAAACTCCTCAAGTAATAAAATCCTCTTCAACTCCATGGACGTAGGGAATTTGCCGAACCACGTAAATCTGTGTGTTTTTTGTGTGAATTTTTCTCATGCTATTTTCACTTCTTCGTCAATCGTTTTAAATTTTCATATATACCACAACAACTGGTATCAGAGCCAATGACTGCGGATGAAGTGAATGTTTTAGGGATCAAGAAGTTTGATGACACAGATTTTGGTTATTGGAGGATGTAGATAGAGGACTACCTCTATGGAAAGAAACTTAATCTTCCGTTATTGATGGAGAGACCTAAAAGAATGTATGAAGTTGAATGAAATCTGTTGGATCGACAGGTTCTGGGGGTTCGATTGACCTTATCGAGGTCCGTTGCACATAACTTCATCAAGGAGAGAACGACTGCAGATCTTATGGCAGCCCTGTCAGGTATGTATGAGAAGTCATCGGCGAATAACAAGGTATTTCTGATGAATAAGTTATTCAATTTAAAGATAGCGGAAGGTACGTCTGTTGTACAACACCTAAATGATTTCAATATTATCACAAATCAATTATCGTTTGTGAAATTGAATTTGATGATGAGATATGTGCACTGATCTTGTTAGTTTCATTGTTAAATAACAAGGTATTTCTGATAAATAAGTTATTCAATTTAAAGATAGCGGAAGATACGTCTGTTGTACAGCACCTAAATGATTTCAATATTATCACAAATCAATTATCGTCTGTGAAAATTAAATTTGATGATGAGATATGTGCACTGATCTTGTTAGTTTCTTTGTCAAATAGTTGAGAAGCTATGAGAATGACTGTCACTAATTCTGCAGGTAAATCAAAACTGAAATTTAAAGATATTCATGATTTGATTTTAGTTGAGGTGTGCAGGAAAGATTCTGACAAGATCTCAAGTTCGAGTTCAGCATTAAATGTTGATTCCATAGGGAAATCACTTGACAGGAACACAAACAGGGGAAGATCAAAATCAAAGAATATAAGCAGGTGCAAGTTAAGGCCCGGTAAACAAGTAACTTGCTGGAATTGTGGCAAAACTGACCACATAAGGAGAAACTGCAGGAATCCTAAGAAGGAGAACGACAGTGCGAATATAGTAACTGAAGAATCACATAATGCACTACTGCTGGCAGTTCATAGTCCTGTTGATGATTGGATATTGGATTCAGGAGTTTCGTTCCATGCAACTTTCCATCGGGAATTGATGTGGAATTATGTTACAGGTGACTTTGGAAAAGTATATCTGACAGATAGAGAAACTTTGAACGTGGTAGAAATGGGAGATATTGACATTGCACTTCCAAACAATAACAAGTGGACTGCAAAAGGTTAGATGTATTCCTAAACTGAAGAAGAACCTCATTTCTGTTGGACAGCTCAATAAATGTGGACATTCAGTAGTATTCTCATATAGCACCTGGAAGGTTACTAAATGAGCATTGGTACTGGCTCGGGATAAGAAAACAGGTACATTATATTGACTACTGGTTTAATTAACAGTGTTGATAATACTGTTGCAGAGAGCACAACAAAGTTGTGGCATTGCAGACTTGGTCACATGAGTCAGAGAGGTATGAAGGAACTTCAGTCCAGAGGTAAGCTACCATAACTGAAGTCAGTTGATCTCGGCATCCGTGAGAGTTGCATTATGGGGAAACAGAGGAATGTCGATTTTTTGAAAGGTGACAGGATGTCAAAGGCAGGAAAGCTGGATCTTGTACGCATAGATGTGTGAGGGTCTTCTCCAATGGCATCTCTTGAAGGCTCTCGTTACTACGTCACATTCATTGATGATCATAGCAGAAATGTATGGGTTTATTTCTTGAAGTATAAATCTGATGTATTCAGTGTGTTCAAGACTTGGAAGGCCATGGTTGAGACAGAGACATGCTTAAAGCTGAAATGTCTGAGGTCTGATAATGGTGGTGAGTACATTGATGGTGGGTTCAAGGAGTACTGTGCAACTCAGGGAATCAGAATGGAGAAGACTACTCTGGGGACACCACAACAAAATAGTGTTGCAGAGCGCATAAACATGATCATTAATGAGCGGGCTAGAAGAATGAGATTGCACGTTGGACTACCACCTACTTTCTGGGCAGAAACGGTCACTACTGCAGTTTATTTGATCAACAAGGATCATCTGTTCCATTAAACTGTGAATTACCTGAAGAAGTCTGGAGTGAGAAAGAGGTAAAATTCTCACATTAAGACTTTTGGTTGTCATTCTTATATTCTCATTAATTTTGATGCTCGTAATAAGCTTGAGGCTAAGTCAAGGAAGTGTTATTTCATTGGCTATGGAGATGAGGCATTTGGATATCGTTTTTGGGATGATCAGGGTCGGAAGATTATAAGGAGCAGAAACGTGATTTTCAATGAGAATGTTATGTACAATGACAAGTCTAGTTAGTTTCTGAAACAGCGCTAAAGGATCTAAGTTGATAAAATTTGGTGATTTATTAGAGGTCACAGTGCAGGACAGAGATGCAGGTGATGAAGAGAGTGGATCCGGGGCATCCACTCCTATTATTCCACAGTCAGTTTCAGAGCAGTCTACCCCTACAGTTGCAGTTCGCAAGTCAAAAAGGGCTAGACGTTCTCCACAACGTTATTCTCCAACTTTGAACTACATTCTGCTGACAGATGGTGGAGAACCTCAGAATTATGAAGAAACCTTGCAAGATGAAAATTTGAGCAAGTGGGAGCTTTCCATGAAGGAGGAGATGAATTCTCTGCTAGAAAATCAGACTTGAGAGTTAGTAGAACTTCCATCTGAGAAGAAGACATTACACAAGTGAGTGTATCGGATGAAGACTAAGCATGATGACAGTAAGAATTACAAGACTAGACTTGTTGTAAAAGGTTTTCAGCAGAAGCACGGTATTGATTATTCCGAGATTTTCTCTCCTGTGGTAAAGCTTACAACCATCAGATGGTACCGTCTATGGTAGCTACTGAAGATCTCTTCCTTGAGCAGTTAGATGTGAAGACAGCTTTTCTCCATGAGGATTTTGAAGAAGACATCTACATGCGCCAACCTGAAGGGTTCGTGGTACAGGGAAAGGAAGAGTCATTTTGCAGATTGAAGAAGAGCTTGTATGACTTGAAGCAAGCTCCTAGACAGTGGTACAATAAATTTGATAATTTCATACACAATGCATGGTACAACAGCTGTCAGACAGATCACTGTTGTTATGTCAGGTATTTTGACAGTTCTTATATCATCCTACTGTTGTATGTGGATGATATGTTTATTGCAGGTGCTAGTATTGAGGAGATCAAAAATCTAAATGAGCAAATGTCAGAGCACTTTGCAATGAAGAATTTGGGAGTTGTAAAACAAATCCTTAGTATGAGAATTGTCAGAGATAGAGTTAGAGGCATGTTGAGACTCTCTCAGGTTGAGTATGTGAAAAAGGTACTTAGCAAGTTCAACATAGATAAGGCCAAACCAATTGGCACACCCTTGGGAAGTCACTTTAAACTCAGCAAGAATCAGTCACCCAAGTCAGGGGAGGAACTAGATTACATGAGTAAGGTTCTTTATGCTTCAGCTATTGGTTTACTTATGTATGTTATGGTTTGCACCAGACCTGATATTGTCCATGCAGTGGGAGTTGTTAGCATATACATAAGTAATCCTAGAAAGGAACATTGGGAAGCAGTGAAGTGGATCTCAAGGTACCTAAGAGGCTCTGCAGAAACTTGCTTTTGTTTCTCAGGAAAGAGTTCAGAGGTACGAGGCTATGTTGATGCTGATCTAGTTGGAGACATTGATACCAGAAGAAGTACTACAGACTATATTTATATTATTGGTGACAATGCAATATTATGGGGCTCTAATCTGTAGAAAACAGTTTCATTGTCTACCACAGAAGTTGAGTACATAGCAATGTCAGAGGCTGCAAAGGAGATGATATGACTACATGCTTCTTGAAATAATTGGGCAAAAATGATCAGAATGGTATACTCTACAGTGATATTCAGAGCATCATATTCCTTGTCAGGAATCCAGCATTTCAGTCCATGACTAAGCACATTCAGATCAGGTATCACTTCATACGATCATTGTTGGATGACGGACACTTGTTGCTTAAGAAAATTTGTGGAAGCCAGAACCCTGCTAATATGTTGACAAAGGGTGTTACTCTGGAGAAGCTGAAGTTGTGCGTAGCTTCAGTTGGTCTTCTAGCTTGAAGACAGGGGCCTTGAGTTGCAGAGGTGGAGGATAACACAATTGAAGAAAAGGGCTACGCCGCCAGTGGAGGATATCAGTTTGAGGAAGAAGATGTTGTAGTCTGTGTACCGGTCTCCAAGTTGGAGATTTGTTGAGGTGGAGCCCGATTTACGAAAAAAATAAAAATTTTGCTTGTAGCCTCTTGCAACTGTTCCCGCCTCCCATTCTTGGAAAAGGCGCAATTCTTTATTTTGGTGGGTCCCGCCAACCAATTAATGTTGCAGCAGTTACTCTCCAAAAATAAAAAAACAGTGGTTTTCCTTATATTTTTATGACTCTCCCTCGTTTTTCTTCTACGTTGGTTTACGAGTGAAGAAAGCATCGCACAGTCACTCTCCTTGTGTTCTTCTTGGGCGTTGGCTCGCAACAAGAGGAGAAGTATCAAAGGCAGCCTTCCTAGTCCTTTGGTTGTTGCTCTCTCGGGTAGAGAGGAGAGGTGAGAGAGGGAGAAAGAAAGAGAGTTTCTTGTAATCCTCGGGCAAGAAACAACGGTCAAGGAATATATCGACTTTGTAATTCCTCGAAGTTGAGATAAGTATTTCTTGTAAATTGAAACATTGAGGTGTAAACTCCTCAAGTAATAAAATCCTCTGCAACTCCATAGACGTAGGTAATTTGCCGAACCACGTAAATCTGTGTTCTTTTGGTGTGAATTTTTCTCGTGTTATTTTTACTTCATCGTCGATCTTTTTAAATTTTCATATATACTACAAGAATGCTAAGAACGATGTAATAACCAGTTGTCTATGTGTGGAGCCTAATTGGGATTGGAGAATCCAGCACCCAAGTGGGCACCCCTGTCCCTAGCAGAGGGGTAACCATATCGCCCAAGGGAACGCTCCAGACTAGTGCTAGATACTTCTCAGGACAGAGCGATTGGAAGTCATACACCCTGACTGGGCATAGATGAGTCGCGGCATGTTCATTTCCAGGTTCAGAAACAGAGACATTGGAAACACACGCTCATGATGGGTGATCCAGTGAGCATAAGAATGACCATTGACAGAGCATTTGGAAAGAAAGTGTCATGGTGCGGCGCTCCAACGCCAAGGCGATTTCTCTTCTGATAGGGATTTAAGTTCTCGACTTCTATACAATGAAGGTGACCTCGACATTCGTGTAACAAGAGCAGAACCGAGCAAGCAGTACAACGAGTTTTATGTTGGATTTCTACAACTTTCTCTTGTGCAATAAGAGAGGAGTGTTTGAGAGTTTCAGGATTGTAGAGAGGAACTCTGAGAGTAGAGTAATCTATGCATTTCTCCTTATTTCATAGTGAATTTTTTGGTGTGATGTGGCTCTGCAAATTTTTCCCATTTTCAGGTTTTTCACATTAAATCTTGTGTTTTTTGGATTTTTTATGTTGTGCATTTGTGTTCAACTTTTTTGTTTTGAATCTCTCAAAATAGTGTTTTGAATCTCTCAAAAAGTTTAAGGTAGACCACCGTTGCTTTAAAATTTATGGTAATTGTTATATTTTCTTTTATATTAGATGGCATGCTCATTGCATGTGGAGATACGAAGAAAAACAAGGAATTGAATGAGCAATTATCAAGAAAATTGAGACAAAGGGTTTAGGTTCGTTCAACCAAGAAAATCCTCGGGATGAAAATCAATATGGATAAGAGTGCAAGTACAATGAAATTATCTTAGACAAAGCATGTTGAGAAGGTCCTACATAGGTTCAACATGAAACAAAACTAGTGTGCACTTATGTAGTCACTTCAAATTATCAAACGAATTATCTCCTAAGTCTGAAGCAGAGCAAAGAAAGATGGGAAGAACCCCCTAATGTTCAACTGTTGAAAGTTTGATATATGTGATATGTACAATACCTGATATTTCATATGCAGTAAGAGTGGTCAGCAAGTATATAGGTAATCCAGACAAACATCATTAGGAGATGATGAAATGGATTCTCATATACTTGAGGGGAACAATCAATAAAACACTTTATTTTGGAAGCGCAAAGATTGATCTGTAGGGATATGATTGATATATAGAGATATATAGATTTGAATCTGTCAAGAGATATAGATGGTAAAAGAAGTACAACATGGTATATCTTCACTTTGGGGACACAAAACTGAGTTAGGTTTCCATACTGTAAAAAAATGGCATGGATATGATAGTGTCAATTTTATGAATTAACATGCAAGCAAAAATGCCACAAGTACTCTTCAAAGTATATTAGTGTAAAACAACTATTCTTTTGTTTAGGTCTCCTCATAGAAATATACTTAAATATCAATCAAATTGTTTGTTTATGGTTTTCCAACAAACTTCCTGTAAATTACAGAAAGATAGCAAGCATAACCATAAACACGCTCAGTAGATAGCATGAAACCACATGGCTTGTTAAACTCGAAAAATAAAACTAGTTATTGAGATTGGCATGAAATATCAATTATAAAAACTCTTTACTTATGCAACTCTAACAAATTTATTGAGAGTGATAGAAAACTTAAAAGGAGCTTTCCTAGAGTTTAACTTCTCAATATTTCTACTAACCATGTAAGCAGGCCAACCCTGCTGCACAGGCATTGTCCCAGGGAAAGATGGAAGGAAAACAGACATATATGCGGCAAGGTTTTGTGAGTGGTGACTTGAAACTCCAGCTAGAGGCAGGTTGGATGTTAATGCTGCAGAAGCCATTGTAGATCCATAAGTTGGAAAGCCAGTTAGAGGAAGAACGGGCCCAAAAGTAGCAGGCTGTGGATGATTGAACTTGCATACAATTCCAAATTTACAAGTTCCTGTTCTCATGAAGTATGGACATGATTTCTGATCCTAGAATAATTTGACAAGAATTAGCAAAAAAATGCTTCATCATGCACTTAGTATATAACAATTTATCAACAAGTATAAAAGCCTTCTGATGAGGCCTTACATAGGAAGTGCTTGAAAGAGTTTAGCAGTGCAAAAACTTGGGGAAAATAAAAAACTAATGGAAAGCAGTTACCTGACGAATTGGAAGACCCAAAGCATTTAATGGCACATGTTGTGCATCACGTCTATCTCGTGGATGATGATATTTGCATGTTGCACCAAATTTACACATCCCGTTTTTTAAAAAATACTGCAACAGTGCTAAAAGTATATCAAATGTTATGCATTTCTTCCTTCATATATTTTGTTAAATCAAATAATCATATTTTTCACAACAAGACCAAAATGAAAGAGTCTGATTCACAAAATGCAAAACCTGCTGTTCTTAGTTAAGCATAGGTCACAGAGTCACGAAAAAAATAGGCCTAACTGCAGATTATATATGAGAATCATGTCAACAACGATGAACAAGGATTTTAAAACATGCTGATGGCAAGCATTTTAATTTATAATTAAGCTGGGCATATTCGACCAAAACCTACAACATAGATACCATGCACAAAAATACAATCACTACAATCGTTAGTAAACAAATTAGAGAACAAAAGCTCCCAAGTGAATTGTCCTTATTGTAACCCAAAACTTGCAAATTCACCAATTTGGATGATTTCTGTAGCTCTAACTAAATTTGACTTTTCTCCAACCCTACACAGTAAGTATGAAGGTGGTAATGATACCTTTTGGGTAATTAAGAGGATAGGAAAATAGAGCGAGTAAAAGAAGATCAGAGAGAGAATTTTAAAGAAGAATGGAGTCTGTTAGGGAAAGATAAAGGTAGGAGAGGGAGGATGAAGGAGGGGTGAAAATTCTCACTAGCTCACCCTCCAAAGCAAGGGGACTGAAGTCAACCCCGCCACTACAAAGATGAGAGATGTTGTATTATATATTGAAATATAACGATCGACGACGAAACGAAAAATAAAACGAAAAATAAAACGAGAAAAATTCACACAAAAAAACAACACACAGATTCACGTGGTTCGGCAAATTGCCTACATCCACGGAGTTGCAGAGGATTTTACTAATTGAGGAATTTACACCAATCGATCCCTTTGACAATTACAAGAGAAAGTCTCTCACTTTCTCACTCTATCTTCTTCTCTCTCTACATCGAGATACACCGAAAAAAAAGAAACAAGGAAGAAATATATGGGAGAATCAAACCCGTTGTTAATGCTTTTTCCCCCAATTTAAGGCCTCATCGAATTCCTACCATCCAAAGAGAGAATTCTTGCCTTGCAAATTACTAACTCTTCTTCCCTGAACAAGAATGCCGAAGCCCAAGAGAGGAGCAGCCGAAGCCTTTCGCTGCGTTCTTTTCTTCTTTTGCTTCACAAAGGAGAGGCGAGATTTTCCAGCGGCGACAGGTATTGTATCGCAAACGGAAAAATAAAAGCAGAGTCGGGGTTACAACTCTTCGGTTTGCAGCAGAGAAAAGGCGGGAGAGGTTCGTGAATCGCAGGCGAAAGCGGGAGTCGACGGACGGGAGCGGGAACATGTGTGATCTCTCTTTTTTTTTATTCAAACCGGGCTCCAACTCTAACAAGAGATATTCTCCCTCTCTAATTCTATAACCAGACTTCACTAGATATAAAGAACATAGGACATTTACAGGGCAATCTTCTATCAAAATCTATACAGTTGCATCTTAAGAAATAATTATTCACAATAACATGTCATCCAAAAAAAAAATGAAACTCCACATTAACGAAATTTATATAGTAGTTTAACACCTTTCTCTCAGGTCCTCCATCTCTTGGGCCCTAAATATGCCAAGTTAATTCTCGAGAAAAATATACATCTATTTATATAACTTCACATTCTTTCCCATATCTAGCTTACAAGCTGTTAAAAATATCATACCCCTTAGAATACAACATTCATGCAGCCAACTAAATAGCTTTTTATCATTAATAAATGAATAAGAAATGAAGTTCCATACATTAAACGTTAAATACATGAATGAAGAATTAGGTTTTAATAGTTTTACAAAATGGTGGTGTAGGAATAACAGATTAGACCGCATAAAGTTTTGAAGAAATCAGTTTTAATTAAAATAAAATACATCTAGAGTGCATGTTTCATGAAATATTATTCTTGTTATATTTTTTACAATAATTAAAATATTTTAAGGAAATATAGATAGTGAGATATAGAAGAATAATAAATAATAAAATAAATCAATCTTTAAAAATCAAAATGTTATATATCATCTAAAAAATGACAATCTCTTCATCTTTAAGGATTCTATCATGAAATGTAGTCTCCCATCAAATTGTTAGGCAAATAAGAAGCATGGTTTCTGATATTAGATGTCGGCATAACACGGGCACATAAAAGAAAATAATTACAATTGAATGGATAACATCACTTCGTATTCAGCTTTTGGTGTGCTTTTGCATTATATTACAATTGAGCAGCGAATTAAGGAAACCTATGGAGCAGTATAAATGTGAAATAAATCCATCTTTAAATGTTAACAACAACCTTAATGACAAGATGATACTCAGACAATTTTTTAAGAGATTAAAAGATTGCAAAGCTTAATCCTAGAAAAGAATGTATTTTGCAAAAAAAAAAAAAACAAAGAAAGAAAAATAATAGAGGGAAATTAACCACAGTGAATGACAAAATATGCTTATGCCAAGTTAAATATGCAGTGATTTTATTGAACTTGGACTAAATGAAACTTTAGGTTTTATGCTTGCAATAAAAATAGGAAGCATAACCTTCAAGATATCTAGCTTCAATGTCTTTCGATAAAGCTTAGATTTAAAATATATTTGGACAGCCTTACTTCCAAGTTGTAGAAGGAACATCAAATGCTAGATTTTAGAATTACAAATTACCAAAAAAAGAGTACCTCATACCTAGTAGTGAGGCACATGAGGAGAATTCCCACTTTTCAACTATATATATAATGGCCAAAATAGGGTTACAACTTCACACATAAAACTCATTTACAATCTCTTTTATAAATAAGAGAGAATTAAGACAAGCAAATTATGAGTATTTCAATATAGAAAATATTCTATAGTTAAAACTTCTTTAATTAATTTACCTAATATCAATCTTCCTAGTATATAAAAGATCATATAATTAAATCTCCTTTGATTACGTTACCTAATATCAATCTTCCCCTTTCTAATATACAATCATTAGATTTAATACTTCCTATAACAATGTTAGCTTCGAACTGGATCCTTGGGCATTTGCTGAATTTTGTTAGATTGAATAGCACGAGATGGAGATCTCCTAAGCTTTGTTAGGGAAGTTCTGCCTTGCTCTTTTTCTATAATGTTTCCATTAGATTTGTGTTTTGTTTGTTTCTGGAAAGTAGGGAGGTCTTAATTCTCTGGTATATTTCTAGCATATCAAGAAACCATTATGATTATCTTCTATTTTTAATGAAATTGCTGGGGACAGCCCTCATTATTCTCCCAAAAAAAAAAGGGGTGGGCGTTTCTGAGATTATCCAGTTCATAATGCTTAAACTGGTTATCATTAATTTAGTCATAATGAAACAGGCAAAGAAGTTCTACCTGGCAATCAGGCTGACCTATTCTTTGTGGTAGCTCACCTTTATCCTGAGTCCCCTGGAGTAAAAAATGAAAGAGAATCATATCATTAAGTGAATCACAGGACTTGTGCAGGCCATATGTATTTCCAATCATAAAATAAGCCCTTACTAAAGATCGCAGGAATCCCCAACAATATAATAACAATTAAGAAAAATGACTTGCACCCACCATCAATCGATATCGAAAATCCTATATGATTCTCAACACTTACCTGCTCCAAGTGGGTTGGATGATTATAGCGGCAGTTGCTTCCATACGCACACAACCCTGTCTTCATATAATATATGCAGTCAGGTTCCCCAGGCCGATCAGGATATTGGTTTGCATCAACATCACCACTCTCATGTTTATCCTGAACTTCCAACCGTCCGATAGCTTCTGAAAAAAAAAAAAAACATCGTTCGTAAGTACCCAATCCCAAAGCATCCTCCTCTTCGAGTTTTCCCCACCTAAACCCATCAAAATCCTTCTATTTTCCCCTCTAGTAACGTTAAATTTTAACTTTAGCAACTCTTTCACTGATCGTAAAAGTAATAAAAGCTTAACAAACAAATAAACGATCACACAAGCAGAAGAAAATAAGAAGAAAAAAAATAAATCACCACCAAGAACCATCGTGTTCGACAACAGCCTTGAATCCGGCATCATCGGCGAAACGATCCGTACCTCACTATCCTCCACAAATCACCACTAGAACCTTAGCAATCCTAAGAACAATTTTCCTTTCCCCCACCCCCCCTCTTTCCAATCCCCACTCCTCAATGCTCAAATCACCTCCGCAAACTCCCCAAATCATCTTACTCTCCTGAGTTCCAGCATTTGAGAATCAAACCCACGTCTCTGTTCTAATCGGTGAGACATCTCAAATTCACCGGCTCCGATGCTCGACGCCGCGAGCTTCGAATTCGAAGAACAACTCGCTGGCAATGTCGCTAAATCGATCTCCTCCCCCCTTCGTCCTCGATCGCTCCGAGTTCCACAGTAGATGTTAGTCGAAATCCAACTTTTTGTGTTTTGTTCAAATATTTATGTAATTTCTATTTTCTTCATTATGTAAATGTGTACTTTTTTACTTTTATTTTTTATATTCTACAAATAGTATATAATCTCTTTTAGCCTATTATTTATTTTTAAATAATAATTAAATGGTTATTACAGGGATTTTCCGGTTAAATTCTAGAGAGGGAGACACAGAGAAGGCGCGGTCGCGCGCGAATGTGATTTTGACGCGACAAGACCATCTGCCACGTGTCAGCTGGGTGGGGTGCAAACGGGTGTAAGAGGAGAGAAATGTGAACGCTCTTCCAGACTAATGAAGCATTGTCTCAATAGTAGTAGCAGTCGTTTGTCAGCAAAGCGCGCGTAAATAGGTGAAATGACACTTGTTTCTTCTAACGTAAGAATTACCGCCGTATCACTAAACTTCTATGTATTTACATATTTAACATTTCTTTTATATTTCTCGCGGATTTGAACTGAGACGTTGGTTTGATTGTCAAATGTTGGGAGCTTTACGGCTTCCATGACTTGGAGATTTTGAGGAGATAAAATATGGTATTCGGGCGTTCAATGACCGGCTATCATGTTTCATTATATTTTTATTATCAGGCGATGTGACAGTTGGTGATTGGTTATTTAAACGTGCAAATATTCGAACGTAATACTTTATCATTTGCGGAGGTTATTTTGGGCACTGAGGAGCTGGGATTGGAAAGAACGGGTAAGCAAAATTGTGCTTGGGACTACTAGGGTTCCCGTGGAGATCTATGGAGTTCGAATTTCAAATGGGGTGTTGACAATCAATTTGCGGGCCGTTGGGGGCGGCGGTTGGCAACGGTTGATGGCGGGTGATGAGCGATAGTGGTCTCCGCCCTCCGCAGCCTCCTGTCACCTCCTGTCAATCGCAGTAGCCTCCCATTGTCGTCTATCACTAGACGTCACTTGTCACTCTCATCCTCATTAGTCAGTCACTACTCACATGTCAACCCCATCTTACCGCCCGCGACCTGTAACATGCTCGTCATCATTATTAGCTGCTGCCCGCCAACCCCCAATAATATAATATATATTCTGAAATGTATTATCTCAAATTACAATATTACCTAATAAATTTATTTTAAATTTATACTACCGAAATTTTCCTATATAAAAAATAATATCTTTATTTTAATTTTTGAAAAAAAAATACAATTTTTAATGCAAAAATAAAGAGAATATAAATAACAATAAAAAGTGGTCTGCAAATACATAAGAATTGAGTGGTATGTATGTAAATCATCCATTATTTATTTTTTACATCCTTCCGACAATGACTCGGACTCATAAATTAATTTAATCAGAATTGTAAAGCACCGCAAATCCCTTTTTTATATATAAATTCATTTAATTAAAAAATTGATTTATTTGGTAGGAGAAGAAATTAAAATAAAAAATAGTCAAAAAAATAAAGTGTACGGAAAATCACCGTCAAGTCTCCTGAGTCTCTCGAAGAATAAAATAAAAGGTATTTTTCCTAAATTAAAAAATAATAAATAAATAAATAAATAAAGAGTCGGGATGAAGTTTGACCAACGCGTGCACTGGCGAAAGCTGGCCTGCAGAACGAGCCAATTTACCTGCCAACATCCGTTATTTATAAACAAACTATTTTTTAAATTTATTATTTAATGTCGAAAAAAATATACTAATTTAGACTGAGAAAAAAGTTTACTACACTGAAGAAAGACCGGGCTTTAATTCTAAAGTATTTTGTATAAAGTGATGATATTTAATGTTAATACAAATTTCAATAGTTAAATTTAAATTTAAGTATGTAATAAAATGATAATTAATAATTAAATTAAAACATAATTAATTAATGCTAAAAAAATTAGTAACATAAATATTTTATTGGTGTAAATTTGAATGGTGTAATAATATTTGATTTAGGTGAGTATTTGTACTTTTAAATTTTATTAGTAATTTGTTTTATTTTATATGTAATACATTGTTAATTGTTTGGAATGGCATTACCTTCTCTTTACATTCATGTGATCATAATGAAATGCATGTTACTGAATCTTAGATATGCTCGGTCAATTACATAATTAAAGTTATTATATTATATGTTCAATGTTATGAAAATAAAATATGTATTAGTTTTACTAATTTTGATTGTTTGCATCTGCATGTATGACAATGATGGAGTCACACCGACGCTAGCGGAGAAATGCTAAAGTGCATGTGCACATACATAAGAAAAAATATTAATATTGAAATATTTCAATTAATACATTTTTTTAAACAATATTTTTGTGACAGTTGTATATATATAAATGATATTGATATATTATTAATGCAATAAAACACATTCAATATTATGAAGTATTATCAGCAATCATATTCATAAGCTAGAAAATGCTTATTATTGATTTATTAAGGGCTTAACTGACATGCACATTGTTTTCTCTTTCATCGTGCTATTAAGTTTAGAATTGCGAGTATTCATTGGTTATGGTTAACTCTATATTATTTTAAACTAATACTCCATATTTAATTAAGTGATTTAAATGGATGAACGATGTGAGAGATAATGTTTATAGAAAACGTAAATAACTTGTAATGAGGTAAATTTAATTATTTTTAATGAAATTTATTCAATGGTCCTTTCATTAAATTAAATATTTGTTATAGAACATGAATTTAAAGATTTTTATTTCACGTCATCATACCGTCTGCACCTGCCTTAGTTAATTCCAAGTTCAGGGTCAGGTCATGACAAAAGGGGTATCAGATCAAAATTTAAGATTAATTAATGTAATATTGACTAAAGACTCAATAAGATAATTATAAGAAAATTTTAATATAATAAAAATAAAAAAATTAACTTAACNAGACAAGTAACTTGCTGGAATTGTGGTAAAACTGACCACATAAGGAGAAACTGCAGGAATCCTAAGAAGGAGCATGACAATGTGAATATGGTAACTGAAGAATCACATAATGCACTACTACTGGTAGTTCATAGTCCTATTGATAACTGGATACTGAATTCAGGAGTTTCGTTTCATACAACTTATCATCGGGAATTGATGTGGAATTATGTTGCAGGTGACTTTGGAAAATTATATCTGACAGATGGAGAATTCTGAATGTGGTAGAAATGAGAGATATTGATATTATACTTCCAAACAAGAACAAGTGGACTCTACAAAAGATCAGATGCATTCCTGAACTGAAGAAGAACCTCATTTCTGTTGGACAGATTGATGAACGTGGACATTCAGTAGTTGTCTCAGATAGCACCTGGAAGGTTACTAAAAGAGTATTGGTACTGACTAGGGATGAGAAAACAGATACGTTATATTGACTACTGGTTTAATTAGTAGTGTTGATACTACTGTTGCAGAGAGCACAACAGAGTTGTGGCATTGCAGACTTGGCCACATGAGTCAGAGAGGTATGAAGGAACTTCAGTCCAGAGGTAAGCTACTAGAATTGAAGTCAGTTGATCTCGACATCTGTGAGAGTTGCATTATGGAGAAACAGAGAAAGATCAGTTTCTTCAAGAGGTGACAGGACGTCAAAGGCAGGAAAGCTGGATCTTGTACACACAGATGTGTGAGGACCTTCTCCAGTGACATCTCTTGAAGACTCTCGTTACTACGTCACATTCATTGATAATCATAGCAGAAATGTATAGATTTATTTCTTGAAGTATAAATCTCATGTATTCAGTTTGTTCAAGATTTGGAAGACCATGGTTGAGACAGAGACATTCTTAAAGCTGAAATGTCTGAGGTCTGATAATGGTGGTGAGTACATTGATGGTTGGTTCAGGGAAATTGTGTAGCTCAGGGAATCAAAATAGAGAAGAATACTCTGGGGACACCACAACAAAATGGTACAACAAAATGGTGTTGCAGAACGCATGAACAAGACCATTGATGAGCGGGATAGATGAATGAGATTGCACGTCGGACTACCACCTACTTTCTGGGCAGGAGCAGTCAGTACTGCAGTTTATTTAATCAACAAGGGTCATCTGTTCCATTAAACTGTGAATTACCTGAAGAAGTCTAGAGTGGGAAAGAGGTAAAATTCTCACTTTAAGACTTTTGGTTGTCATTCTTATATTCTCATTAATTCTAATGCGCGTAATAAACTTAAGGCTAAGTCAAGGAACTGTTATTTCATTGACTATGGAGATGAGACATTTGGATATCATTTCTGGGATGATCAGGGTTGGAAGATTATAAGAATCAGAAACGTGATTTTCAATGAGAATGTTATGTGGACAAGTCCAGTACAGTTTCTGAAACAGTGCCGAAGGATCTGAGTTGGTAAAATTTGATGATTTACCAGAGGTCACAGTGCAGTACAGAGATGCAGGTGATGAAGAGAGTGAATCCGGGGCATCCACTCCTATTGTTCCACAGTCAGTTTCAGAGCAGTCTACCCCTACAGTTGCAGTTCGCAAGTCAGAAAGGGCTAGAATTTCTCCATAACGTTGTTCTCCAACTTTGAACTACATTTTGCTGACAGATGGTGGAGAACCCCAGAGTTATGAAGAAACCTTACAAGGAGAAAATTCGAGCAAGTGGAAGTTTGTCATGAAGGAGAAAATGGATTCTCTGCTAGAAATCAGACTTGGGAGTTAATAGATATTTCATCTGGGAAGAAGACATAACACAACAAGTGAGTGTACCGCGTGAAGACTGAGCATGATAACAGTAAGAGTTACAAGGCTAGACTTGTTGTAAAAGGTTTTCAGCAGAAGCACGGCATTGATTATTCTGAGATTTTCTCCCCTGTGGTAAAGCTTACAACCATCAGAATAGTACTGTCTATGGTAGCTACTGAAGATCTCTTCCTTTAGTAGTTAGATGTGAAGACAGTTTTTTTCCATGGGGATCTTGAAGAAGACATACATGCACCAACCTGAAGGGTTCGTGGTACAGGAAAAGGAAGAGTCGGTTTGCAGATTGAAGAACTTGTATGGCCTGAAGCAAGCTCCTAGACAATGGTACAAGAAATTTGATAATTTCATGCACAATGCAGGGTACAACAGATGTCAGACAGATCACTGTTGCTATGTCAGGTATTTTGACAGTTCTTATATCATCCTACTGTTGTATGTGGATGATATGTTTATTACAGGTGCTAATATTAAGGAGATCAATAATCTGAAGGAGCAAATGTCATAGCACTTTGCAATGAATGATTTGAGAGCTGCAAAGCAAATCCTTAATATGAGAATTGTCAGAGATAGAGTCAGAGGCATGTTGAGACTCTCTCAGGCTGAGTATGTAAAAAATGTACTTAGCAAGTTCAACATGAATAAGGCCAAACCAATTGACACACCATTGGGAAGTCACTTTAAACTCAGCAAGAATCGATCACCCAAGTCAGAAGAGGAACTAGATCACATGAGTAAGGTTCCTTATCCTTCAGCTATTGGTTCACTTCTGTATGTTATAGTTTGCACCAGACCTGATATTGCCCATANACCAATTGGCACACCATTGGGAAGTCACTTTAAACTCAGCAAGAATCGATCACCCAAGTCAGAAGAGGAACTGGATCACATGAGTAAGGTTCCTTATCCTTCAGCTATTGGTTCACTTCTGTATGTTATGGTTTGCACCAGACCTGACATTGCCCATGCAGTGGGAGTTGTTAGCATATATATAAATAATCCTGGAAAGGAACATTGGGAAGCAATGAAGTGGATCTTGAGGTACCTAAGAGACTCTGCAGAAACTTGCTTGTGTTTCTCAAAAAAGAGTTCAAAGGCACGGAGCTATGTTGATGTTGATCTAGNAACATTGGGAAGCAATGAAGTGGATCTTGAGGTACCTAAGAGACTCTGCAGAAACTTGCTTGTGTTTCTCAAGAAAAAGTTCAAAGGTACGGGGCTATGTTGATGTTGATCTAATTGGAGACATTGATACCAGAAGTACTACAGGTTATATTTACACTATTGGTGACACTGCAGTATCATGGGGCTCTAATCTGTAGAAGACAGTTTCATTGTCTCCAACAGAAGTTGAGTACATAGCAATGTCAGAGGCTGCAAAGGAGATGATATGACTACATGGCTTCTTGAAAGAATTGGGCAAAAAGGATCAGAAGGGCATACTCTACAGTAATTGTCAGTGTCATATTCTTTGTCAGGAATCCAACATTTCAGTCCAGGACTAAGCACATTCAAATCAGGTATCACTTCCTACGATCATTGTTGGATGACGGACAATTGTTGCTTAAGAAAATTTGTGGAAGCCAGAACCTTGCTGATATGTTGACAAAAGGTGTCACTATGAAGAAATTGAAGTGGTGTGTAGCTTCAGTTTGTCTTCTAGCTTGAAGACAGAGACCTTGAGTTGCAAAGGTGGAGGATAGCACAATTGAGGAAAAAAGCTACGCCGCCAGTGGAGGATATCAGTTTGAGGAAGAAGACATTGTAGTCTGTGTACCGGTCTCCAAGTTGGAGATTTATTGAGGTGGAGCCCCGTTTACGAAAAAAAAATTTGCTTGCAGCCTCTTTCAACTGTTCCCGCCTCCCATTCTTGGAAGAGGCACAATTCTTTATTTTGGTGGGTCCCGCCAACCAATTAATGCTGCGGCAGTTACTCTCCAAAAATTAAAAAGAAAAAAAGTGGTTTTCCTTATATTTTGCTGGCTCTCCCTCGTTTTTCTTCTACGTTGGTTTACGGGTGAAGAAAGCATCGCACGGTTACTACTTGTGTTCTTCTTGGGCGTTGACTCGCGACAAGAGAAGAAGTATTAAAGGCAACACTTCCTAGTCTTTTGGTTGTTGCTCTCTCGAGTAGAAAGGAGAGGTGAGAGAGAGGGAGAAAGAAAAAGAGTTTCTTGTAATCCTCGTGGAAGAAACAACGGTGAAGGAATATATCAACTTTGTAATTCCTTGAAGTTGAGATAAGTATTTCTTGTAAATTGAAACATTGTAGTGTAAACTTCTTAAGTAATAAAATCCTCTGCAACTCCATAGACGTAGGTAATTTGTTGAACCACGTAAATTTGTGTGTTTTTTTTTGTGTGAAATTTTCTTGTGTTATTTTCACTTCGTCGTCGATCATTTTAAATTTTCATGCATACCACAACAATGCTAAGAGACAATGTAATAACCAGTTGTTTATGTGTGGAGCCTAATTGGGAATGGAGAATCCAACACCCAAGGGGGCACCCCTGTCCCTAGCAGAGGGGTAACCATAGCGCCCAAGGGAACGCTCCAGACTAGTGCTAGATACTTCTCAGAATAGAGCGATTGGAAGTCATACACCCTGATTGGGCATAGATGAGTCGCGGCATGTTCATTTCCAGGTTCAGAAACAGGCATTGGAAACACACGCTCATGATGTGTGATCCAGTGATCATAAGAATGACCATTGACAGAGCATTTGGAAAGAAAGTGTCATGGTGTTGCGCCCCAACGCCAAGGCGATTTCTCTTCTGATAGGGATTTAACTTTTCGACTTTTATAGAATGAAAATGATCTCGGCATTGCGTGTAACAAGAGCAGAACCANAATTAATAAAATCCTCTGCAACTCCATAGACGTAGGTAATTTGTTGAACCACGTAAATTTGTGTGTTTTTTTGTGTGAATTTTTCTTGAGTTATTTTCACTTCGTCGTCGATCATTTTAAATTTTCATACATACCACAACAATGCTAAGAGACAATGTAATAACCAGTTGTCTGTGTGGAGCCTAATTGGGATTGGAGAATCCAACACCCAAGGGGGCACCCCTGTCCCTAGCAGAGGGGTAACCATAGCGCCCAAGGGAACGCTCCAGACTAGTGCTAGATACTTCTCAGAACAGAGCGATTGGAAGTCATACACCCTGATTGGGCATAGATGAGTCGCGACATGTTCATTTCCAGGTTCAGAAACATGCATTGGAAACACACGCTCATGATGTGTGATCCAGTGATCATAAGAATGACCATTGACAGAGCATTTGGAAAGAAAGTGTCATGGTGTTGCGCCCCAACGCCAAGGCGATTTCTCTTCTGATAGGGATTTAACTTTTCGACTTCTATACAATGAAGGTGATCTCGACATTGCGTGTAACAAGAGCGGAACCGAGCAAGCAGTACAACGAGTTTTGTGTTGGATTTCTACGGCTTCTCTTGTGCAATCAAGAGAGGAGCGTTTGAGAGTTTCAGGATTGTAGAGAGGAACTCTGAGAGTGGAGTAATCTATGCATTTCTCCTTATTTCATTGTGAATTTTTTGGTGCGATGTGGCTCTGCAAATTTTTTCTATTCTCAGTTTTTTCACATTAAATCTTGTGTTTTTTTGGATTTTTTGTGTTGTGTGTTTGTGTTCAACTTTTTTGTTTTGAATCTCTCAAAAAGTGTAAGGTAGAGCACCGTTGCTTTAAAATTTATGGTAATTGTTATATCTTCTTTTATATATAGATGACATGCTTATTGCACATGGAGATATAAAGAAAAGCAAGGAATTGAATGAGCAATTATCAAGAAAATTTGAGACGAAGGATTTAGGTTCGTTCAACCAAGAAAATCCTCGGGATGAAAATCAGTATGGATAAGAGTGCAAGTACAATGAAGTTATCTTAGACAAAGTTGAGAAGGTCCTACACAGGTTCAACATGAGACAAAACTAGTGTGCACTTATGTAGTCACTTCAAACTATCAGAGGAATTATCTCNGGAATTGAATGAGCAATTATCAAGAAAATTTGAGACGAAGGATTTAGGTTCGTTCAACCAAGAAAATCCTCGAGATGAAAATCAGTATGGATAAGAGTGCAAGTACAATGAAGTTATCTTAGACAGTTGAGAAGGTCCTACACAGGTTCAACATGAGACAAAACTAATGTGCACTTATGTAGTCATTTCAAACTATCAGAGGAATTATCTCTAAGTCTGAAGCAGAGCAAAGAAAGATGGGAAGAACCCCCTAAGGTTCAACTGTTGAAAGTTTGATATATATGATATGTACAATACCAGATATTTCATATGTAGTAAGAGTGATCAGCAAGTATATAGGTAATCCAAACAAACATCATTAGGAGATGATGAAATGGATTCTCATATACTTGAGGGGAACAATCAATAAAGCACTTTATTTTGGAAGAGCAAAGATTGATCTGTAGGGATATGATTGATATATAGAGATATATAGATTTGAATCTGTCAGGAGATATAGATGGTGAAAGAAGTACAACATAATATATCTTCACTTTGGGGACACAAAACTGAGTTGGGTTTCCATACTGTAAAAAAATGGCATGGATATGATCGTGTCAATTTTATGAATTAACATGCATGCAAAAATGCCACAAGTACTCTTCAAAGTATATTAGTGTAAAACAACTATTCTTTTGTTAAGGTCTCCTCATAGAAATATACTTAAATATCAATCAAATTGTTTGTTTATGGTTTTCCAACAAACTTCCTGTAAATTACAGAAAGATAGCAAGCATAACCATAAACACGCTCAGTAGATAGCATGAAACCACATGGCTTGTTAAACTCGAAAAATAAAACTAGTTATTGAGATTGGCATGAAATATCAATTATAAAAACTCTTTACTTATGCAACTCTAACAAATTTATTGAGAGTGATAGAAAACTTAAAAGGAGCTTTCCTAGAGTTTAACTTCTCAATATTTCTACTAACCATGTAAGCAGGCCAACCCTGCTGCACAGGCATTGTCCCAGGGAAAGATGGAAGGAAAACAGACATATATGCGGCAAGGTTTTGTGAGTGGTGACTTGAAACTCCAGCTAGAGGCAGGTTGGATGTTAATGCTGCAGAAGCCATTGTAGATCCATAAGTTGGAAAGCCAGTTAGAGGAAGAACGGGCCCAAAAGTAGCAGGCTGTGGATGATTGAACTTGCATACAATTCCATATTTACAAGTTCCTGTTCTCATGAAGTATGGACATGATTTCTGATCCTGGAAGAATTTGACAAGAATTAGCAAAAAAATGCTCCATCATGCACTTAGTATATAACAATTTATCAACAAGTATAAAAGCCTTCTGATGAGGCCTTACATAGGAAGTGCTTGAAAGAGTTTAGCAGTGCAAAAACTTGGGGAAAATAAAAAACTAATGGAAAGCAGTTACCTGACGAATTGGAAGACCCAAAGCATTTAATGGCACATGTTGTGCATCACGTCTATCTCGTGGATGATGATATTTGCATGTTGCACCAAATTTACACATCCCGTTTTTTAAAAAATACTGCAACAGTGCTAAAAGTATATCAAATGTTATGCATTTCTTCCTTCATATATTTTGTTAAATCAAATAATCATATTTGTCACAACAAGACCAAAATGAAAGAGTCTGATTCACAAAATGCAAAGACTGCTCTTTCTAGTTAAGCATAGGTCACAGAATCAGGAAAAAAATAGGCCTAACTGCAGATTATATAGGAGAATCATGTCAACAATGATGAACAAGGATTTTAAATCATGCTGATGGCAAGCATTTTAATTTATAATTAAGCTGGGCATATTCGACCAAAACCTACAACATAGATACCATGCACAAAAATACAATCACTACAATCGTTAGTAAACAAATTAGATAACAAAAGCTCCCAAGCGAATTGTCCTTATTGTAACCCAAAACCTGCAAATTCACCAATTTGGATGATTTCTGTAGCTCTAACTAAATTTGACTTTTCTCCAACCCTACACAGTAAGTATGAAGGTGGTAATGATACCTTTTGGGTAATTAAGAGGATAGGAAAATAGAGCGAGTAAAAGAAGATCAGAGAGAGAATTTTAAAGAAGAATGGAGTCTGTTAGGGAAAGATAAAGGTAGGAGAGGGAGGATGAAGGTGGGGTGAAATTTCTCACAAGCTCACCCTCCAAAGCAAGGGGACTGAAGTCAATCCCGCCACTACAAAGATGAGAGATGTTGTGTTATATATTGAAATATAACGATCGACGACAAAGCGAAAAATAGAACGAGAAAAATTCACACAAAAAAAAACACACAGATTTACTTGGTTCGACAAATTACCTACATCTACGGAGTTGCAGAGGATTTCACTAATTGAGGAATTTACACCAGTCGATTCCTTTGACAATTACAAGAGAAAGTCTCTCACTTTCTCACTCTATCTTCTTCTCTCTCTACACCGAGATACACCGAAGAAAAAGAAACAATGAAGAAATATATGGCAGAATCAAACCTGTTGTTAATGTTTTTTTCCCCAATTTAAGGCCTCATCGAATTCCTACCAACCAAAGGGAGAATCCTTGGCTTGCAAATTACTATCTCTTCTTCCCTGAACAAGAATGTCGAAGCCAAAGAGAGGAGCAGCCGAAGCCTTTTGCTGCGTTCTTTTCTTCTTCTGCTTCACAAAGGAGAAGCGAGATTTTCCAACGGCGACAGGTGCTGTATCGAAAACGGAAAGCGGAGTCGGGGTTGCAACTCTTCGGTTCGCAGCAGAGAAAAGGCGGGAGAGGTTCGCAAATCGCAGGCGAAAGCCGGAGTCGGCGGACGGAAGCGGGAACAGGTGCGATCTCTCTTTTTTTTTAATTCAAACCGGGCTCCAACTCTAATAAGAGATATTCTCCCTCTCTAATTCTATCACCAAACTTCACTAGATATAAAAAAACGTAGGACATTTACAGGGCAATCTTCTATTAAAATCTATACAGTTGCATCTTAAGAAATAATTATTCACAATAACAAGTCATCCAAAAAAAAAAAAATGAAACTCCACATTAACGAAATTTATATAGTAGTTTAACACCCTTCTCTCAGGTCCTCCATCTCTTGGGCCCTAAATATGCCCAGGTTAATTCTCGAGAAAAATATACATCTATTTATATAACTTCACATTCTTTCCTCTATCTAGCTTACAAGCTATTTAAAATATCATACCCCTTTGAATACAACATTCGTGTAGCCAGCTAAATAGCTTTTTATCATTAATAAATGAATAAGAAATGAAGTTCCATACATTAAACGTTAAATACATGAATGAAGAATTAGGTTTTAATAGTTTTACAAAATGGTGGTACAGAAATAACAGATTAGACCAGCATAAAGTTTTGAAGAAATCGATTTTAATTAAAATAAAATACATCTAGAGTGCAAGTTTCATGAAATATTATTCTTGTTATATTTTTAACAATAATTAAAATATTTTAAGGAAATATAGATAGTGAGATATAGAAGAATAATAAATAATAAAATAAATCAATCTTTAAAAATCAAAATGTTATATATCATCTAAAAAATGGCAATCTCTTCATCTTTAAGGATTCTATCATGAAATGTAGTCTCCCATAAAATTGTCAGGCAAATAAGAAGCATGGTTTATGATATTAGATGTCGGCATAATGCAGGCACATAAAAGAAAATAATTACAATTGAATGGATAACATCACTTCGTATTCAGCTTTTGGTGTGCTTTTGCATTATATTACAATTGAGCAGCGAATTAAGGAAACCTATAGACCAGTATAAATGTGAAATAAATCAATCTTTAGATGTTAACAACAATCTTAATGACAAGACGATACTCAGACAAAATTTTTTAAGAGATTAAAAGACTGCAAAGCTTAATCCGAGAAAAGAATGTATTTTGCAAAAAAAAAAAAAAAAAACAAAGAAAGAAAAATAATAGAGGGAAATTAACCACAGTGAATGACAAAATATGCTTATGCCAAGTTAAATATGCAGTGATTTTTTGAACTTGGACTAAATGAACCTTTAGGTTTTATGCTTGCAATAGAAATAGGAAGCATAACCTTCAAGATATCTAGCTTCAATGTCTTCCGATAAAGCTTAGATTTGAAATATATTTGGACAGCCTTACTTCAAAGTTGATAGAAGGAACATCAAATGCTAGATTTTAGAATTACAAATTACCAGAAAAAGAGTACCACATACCTAGTAGTGAGGACACATGAGGAGAATTCCCATTTTTCAACCATATATATATATATATATAATCATTCTACAAATTATTTAGACCATCCCATCAGTCACCTGAATTCTCTGATCTTTTTTGGTTGAAAGTTAAAAAAAATTACAGTGCAAAGAAATACTAAGCCATGTTGTCCATTTGAAGGTGATTTTTCTTTGATAAGGCGGCATTATGCAGGCATCTGATATAAAATGGCCAAAATTGGGTTACAACTTCACACATAAAACTCATTCAAAATCTCTTTTATAAATAAGAGAGAATTAAGACAAGCAAATTATGAGTATTTCAATATAGAAAATATTCTATAGTTAAAACTTCTTTAATTAATTTACCTAATATCAATCTTCCTAGTATATAAAAGATCATATAATTAAATCTCCTTTGATTACGTTACCTAATATCAATCTTCCCCTTTCTAATATACAATCATTAGATTTAATACTTCCTATAACAATGTTAGCTTCGAACTGGATCCTTGGGCATTTGCTGAATTTTGTTAGATTGAATAGCACGAGATGGAGATCTCCTAAGCTTTGTTAGGGAAGTTCTGCCTTGCTCTTTTTCTATAATGTTTCCATTAGATTTGTGTTTTGTTTGTTTCTGGAAAGTAGGCACGTCTTAATTCTCTGGTATATTTCTAGCATATCAAGAAACCATTATGATATCTTCTATTTTTAATGAAATTGCTGGGGACAGCCCTCATTATTCTCCCAAACTGAGATTATCCAGTCCATAATGCTTAAACTGGTTATCATTAATTTAGTCATAATGAAACAGGAAAAGAAGTTCTACCTGGCAATCAGGCTGACCTACTCTTTGTGGTAGCTCACCTTTATCCTGAGTCCCCTGGAGTAAAAAATAAAAGAGAATCATATCATTAAGTGAATCACAGGACTTGTGCAGGCCATATGTATTTCCAATCATAAAATAAGCCCTTACTAAAGATCGCAGGAATCCCCAACAATATAATAACAATTAAGAAAAATGACTTGCACCCACCATCAATCGATATCGAAAATCCTATATGATTCTCAACACTTACCTGCTCCAAGTGGGTTGGATGATTATAGCGGCAGTTGCTTCCATACGCACACAACCCTGTCTTCATATAATATATGCAGTCAGGTTCCCCAGGCCGATCAGGATATTGGTTTGCATCAACATCACCACTCTCATGTTTATCCTGAACTTCCAACCGTCCGATAGCTTCTGAAAAAAAAAAAAAACATCGTTCGTAAGTACCCAATCCCAAAGCATCCTCCTCTTCGAGTTTTCCCCACCTAAACCCATCAAAATCCTTCTATTTTCCCCTCTAGTAACGTTAAATTTTAACTTTAGCAACTCTTTCACTGATCGTAAAAGTAATAAAAGCTTAACAAACAAATAAACGATCACACAAGCAGAAGAAAATAAGAAGAAAAAAAATAAATCACCACCAAGAACCATCGTGTTCGACAACAGCCTTGAATCCGGCATCATCGGCGAAACGATCCGTACCTCACTATCCTCCACAAATCACCACTAGAACCTTAGCAATCCTAAGAACAATTTTCCTTTCCCCCACCCCCCCTCTTTCCAATCCCCACTCCTCAATGCTCAAATCACCTCCGCAAACTCCCCAAATCATCTTACTCTCCTGAGTTCCAGCATTTGAGAATCAAACCCACGTCTCTGTTCTAATCGGTGAGACATCTCAAATTCACCGGCTCCGATGCTCGACGCCGCGAGCTTCGAATTCGAAGAACAACTCGCTGGCAAATGTCGCTGAATCGATCTCCTCCCCCTTCGTCTTCGATCGCTCCGAGTTCCACAGTAGATATTAGTCGAAATCCAACTTTTTCNAGACATCTCAAATTCACCGGCTCCGATGCTCGACGCCGCGAGCTTCGAATTCGAAGAACAACTCGCTGGCAATGTCGCTAAATCGATCTCCTCCCCCCTTCGTCTTCGATCGCTCCGAGTTCCACAGTAGATGTTAGTCGAAATCCAACTTTTTGTGTTTTGTTCAAATATTTATGTAATTTCTATTTTCTTCATTATGTAAATGTGTACTTTTTTACTTTTATTTTTTATATTCTACAAATAGTATATAATCTCTTTTAGCCCATTATTTATTNGTTCCACAGTAGATGTTAGTCGAAATCCAACTTTTTGTGTTTTGTTCAAATATTTATGTAATTTCTATTTTCCTCATTATGTAAATGTGTACTTTTTTTACTTTTATTTTTTATATTCTACAAATAGTATATAATCTCTTTTAGCCTATTATTTATTTTTAAATAATAATTAAATGGTTATTACAGGGATTTTCCGGTTAAATTCTAGAGAGGGAGACAAGAGAGGCGCGGTCGCGCGCGAATGTGGTTTTGACGCCGCAAGACCATCTGCCACGTGTCAACTGGGTGGGGTGTAGGNATTATTTATTTTTAAATAATAATTAAATGGTTATTACAGGGATTTTCCGGTTAAATTCTAGAGAGGGAGACACAGAGAAGGCGCGGTCGCGCGCGAATGTGATTTTGACGCGACAAGACCATCTGCCACGTGTCAGCTGGGTGGGGTGCAAACGGGTGTAAGAGGAGAGAAATGTGAACGCTCTTCCAGACTAATGAAGCATTGTCTCAATAGTAGTAGCAGTCGTTTGTCAGCAAAGCGCGAGTAAATAGGTGAAATGACACTTGTTTCTTCTAACGTAAGAATTACCCGCGTATCACTCAACTTCTATGTATTTACATATTTAACATTTCTTTTAGATTTCTCGCGGATTTGAACAGAGACGTTGGTTTGATTCTCAAATGTTGGGAGCTTCGGATTCCATGACTTGGAGATTTTGTGGAGAGAAAATATTTTATTGGGACGTTTAATCACCGGTTATCGTGTTACATTATATTTTATTAGCAAGTGATGTGGCGATTGGTGGTTGGTTGTCTGGACGTACATAGGAGCTCGGATTTGAAGAGTTCATTTGGGCACATAGGAGCTCAGATTGGAAGAGGGGGTAAGCAAAATTGTGCTTGGGATTAATAGGGTTCTCGTGGAAAACCATGGAGTTCGAATTTCAAATGGGGTGTTGACAATCGATTTGTGGGTCGTTGGGGGCGGCAATTGGCAACGGTTGATGGCGGGTGATCAACGATAGTAGCCTCCGCCCTCCACAGTCTCCTGTCACCTTCTGTCAATCACAGTAGCCCCCCATCGCAGTCAATCACTAGACGTCACGTCACCCTCATCCTACGTAGTCAGTCACTACTCACATGTCAGCCCCATCCACCATAGTAAGTCGCTACCGCCCGCGACCCGTAACCTGCTCTTTATCATTATTAGATGTTGCCCGCCAACCCCCAATAATATAATATATATTTTGAAATATATTATTTCAAATTACAATATTGCCTATTAAGTTTTATTTTAAATTTATGCCGCCGAAATTTTTCTTATCATAAAAAATAATATCTTTATTTTAATTTTGAAAACAAAATATAACATTTAATGCAAAAATAAAAAGAATATAAATAAAAATAAAAAGCTTGACTGGTAGTACTGCAAATACATAAGAATTGAGTGGCATGTATGTAAATCATCCATTCTTTATTTTTTACATCCTTCCGACAATGACTCGGACTCATAAATTAATTTAATCAGAATTGAAAAGCACCGCAAATTCTTTTTTTATATATAAATTAATTTAATTAAAAAATTGATTTATTTGGTAGGAGAAGAAATTAAAATAATATAATAAGAAATAAAAATAAAAAATACTCAAAAAAAAAGTGTACGGAAAATCGCCGTCAAGTCTCTCGAAGAATAAAATAAAAAGTATTTTTCCTAAATTAAAAAATAATAAATAAATAAATAAAAAGAGTCAGGATGAAGTTTGACCAACGCGTGCACTGGCGAAAGCTGGCCTGCAGAACAAGCCAATTTACGTGCCAACATCCGTTATTTATAAACAAAATATTTTTAAATTTATTATTTAATGACGAGAAAAAAGTTTACTACAATAAAGAAAGACCAGGCTTTAATTCTAAAGTATTTTGTATAAAGTGATGATATTTAATGTTAATACTAATTTCAATAGTTAAATTTAAATTTAAGTTTGTAATAAAATGATAATTAATAATTAAATTAAAATATAATTAAATTATGCGATAAAAATTTAGTAACATAAATATTTTATTGGTTAAATTTGAATGATGTATTACATTCATTTGATCATAATGAAATGCATGTTAGTGAATCTTAGATATGCTCGGTCAATTACATAATTAAAGTTATTATATTATATGTTCAATGTTGTGAAAATAAAATAAGAATTAGTTTTACTAATTTTGATTGTTTGTATGTGCATGTATGACAATGATGGAGTCACTCCGGCACTAGCGGAGAAATGCTAAAGTGTATGTGTACGTACATGAGAAAAGATATTAATATTGAAATATTTCAACTAATAAATTTTTTTAAACAATATTTTTGTGATAGTTGTATATATATAAGTGATACTGATATAATATTAATACAACAAAACACCTTAAATATTATGAAGTATTACGAGCAATCATATTCATAAGCTAGAAAATGCTTATTATTGATTTATTAAGGGCTTAACTGACATGCACATTGTTTTCTCTTTCATCGTGCTACTAAGTTTAGAATTGCGAGTATTCATTGGCTATGGTTAACTCTATATTATTTTAAACTAATATATCATATTTAATTAAGTGATTTAAATGGATGAACAATGTAAGAGATAATGTTTATAGAAGACTTAAACAATTTGTAATGAGGAAAATTAATTATTTTAAATTAAATTTATTCAATGGTTCTTTCATTTAATTAAATATTTGTTATAGAAAATGAATTTAAAGATTTTTATTTCACGTCATCATAACGTCTGCACCTGCCTTAGTTAATTCCAAGTTCATGATCAGGTCATGACAAAAGTGATATCAGAGAAAGATTTAAAATTAATTAATGTAATATTGATGAAAGAGTCAATAAGATAATTATAAGAAAATTTTAATATAATAAAAATAAAAAATTTAATTGAAGTCAAATTAATAATTATATACATTCAGGTAAAGAGATACACCATAAATTATAGAAACAAGGAGTCTGATAGAAAATGATAAAGTGCAACTACTATAAATATGAACATGAATGTCTTAACCCATATGATTACATTGATGACTCAACAGATTAAAGACGCTGTAACATAGTCTATTTGAAAGGATATAGTTATTGTGGATAACTAATTAAAGATATTTTAAGATCTATGTCCATAATTATTTAAGGGAACTAAATATTCGATTAAAAAAAATAATTGATTGATGTGAAATGAGAATATATTAGATAGTTAGACTTGTCCGAACAAAATATAAGTGTTATTAACTACATTTGCGATAGAGAGAGAAGCTAAAAGGTTATGGCACTGGCAACATTTGGATAGATTAGAGGACATAGTCAACATGATAGTAAGTTGAGAGGAGTTCGTAGAGAATGATTTGTACCCCTATTTGCTCGAAAAAAAAAGAAAAATTTATCAGATTGATGTAATGAGAGAAGAAAGTCATACGGTACAAAATAGATTTCACAGCACTGTCAAGGTATGTGTCATTATTGCTTGTTATTGCAGAAGAAAAGTATTATAGATTATTTTCAAGATTCGATCAGATAGTCGTTAATGCCTTTGGGGATCGATGAATACTCAATATTAGTGGAACGAGTTAAAAATGTGGAGATCGATTATCAACTTATTCGAAAGCATAAGAAGATACACAAGAGGAAGAACATTGATGAATGGGAACATGCAAATTAATCAGAATGATCCAATTAGAAGAATTGTGTTCAACTCAAATGAATTTAATAGAGGTACGACCAGAGTATTGTAGTTACTTATTCAAAATGCAGAAGACAACATAAGGGTGAATGCTTGATGGGTTCTAACACATGCGACTGATGTTGTCAGCTAATCATATAACAAGATATTGCCCAACGTTTGATCAAAAGAGCATTAAAGATCAGAAATCAGATGGAGCTCATTCACAAAAGATCGCATGTGAGCAGAGAAGAATAGAGTATTGCTTTAGCTCTTACCCTAGTTCAACTAAGATAACATGCCAACATATAGTTTAATCCCTTACTCATAATGAGCCTGAAAAACCTACTGCTATTGATGGTGATAGGGTCTGATGAGTTTGACGTTTACTTACATATAAGTGTGTTTTACAAGCTTGTTTTCTTACTTCAACAACTGAGTGTTATTTAGATATGTTATTTTCTTGATTTTGTTTTTGAGAGAAGGATAGTTGAGTTGCATTGTATCAGGTCTCTACTTTACAATAATTTTGTTTCATCTCAATGAATGATCTATAATTTTCATCATGAAACTTATAAATAGTTCAAGTTATAATGCTTAATGAGAGATGGCTTGATGTATCTTTATAAATTTTAAGGAATAAATTATTGTATGTGGGGAAGATTGCGATGCCTCGTTTCATATCCTCTTAGTTCTCCTTTTCTCTGAATGTGCAATTCAACTTATTCAGTTAAATTTAAAAAACACCTTTTAGTGTAAAAGTGTCGCTGGTGCTGCCGCCATCTGCGCCCAATGTATGCTGCTTGCCTGTTGCAGTCGCTTACCCGCCGGCCATTTCAAACACATTACATTGAAATATATTATTTTTATTTAACTTCAAACTAAAAAAAATAATAATAAATTTATTTATTTAATTTACACCAAATCAAACAACTTGAAAATATTTTTAAATTCAATGTATTACACTTGGATTATATTCATTTTAAGCTATTATTTTTATAAGTATCATTTTAAGAAAAATTAAACATGTGATTTAAATTTAAATATTTTGTCATAATTTTTTAAAAACGACAATGAAAATATATTAAAATATTTTGATATTTTTCTTTCGAATGATGAATTATAAATTATAAAATTTATGCGGCTCAAAACGCAATCATTCTTTCACAAATATTTTTTTCTTTAAAAATCGCACCCCCTTCTAATAAATTACTCATTTGCATCTACTACCAGCTTTATTTATTGCCCGTGTCTCCAAATCGGCCGCCGCTAGGTGGGGCCCGTTGTTCTCATGACAGCCTGCTTCGCACGTGCTATTAGAAAAATAAAAAAAGAATTAGAAATATAATTTAGGAAGTTTTACATAAATACCACTGAATTCTTATGTATTTATATATCTAACATCTATAGTTTATTACATACATGCCAATTTTCCTATGCATGAAAAGGTATATTCCAATTTTTAAAATGATGTTATATTTTATGTGATATGAGAGATATAAGGGCAGTAGATGTAATAATTAAAATTTAACTGTTAGATATGTAAATGCATAAGAATGGGTGGTATGTATGTAAATGCCCCAATTTAGATGAATATAAAAGTATAATATTTAAATTAAAAAATAAAACACACTAAAATACTACAATCTCTATATTTTTTAAAGTAAAATACATTTTTTTAATGCATGAATTTTTATGAAGGCAAGATAATATAAACGCAAATATTAACTCTTGAGTGTTAGATACATAAATACATCGTAATTATGTGGTATATATGTAATTTTTCATATATTTATTTTATATAATTTGTTTTTAATTTTTTTTTTAAATAAAATTTTTACAAAACTCCGGTTATTTTTCAAAAAAATTAAATTTCATGCAATATTTCACAGCTACTGATACGTGCTGGAAAATTCATGACGATAGAGTAATAGATAATCATCTTAGCGTTGCACGAAAATTTAAAATTTTTAAAAAATTAAGTTAAAAAATTGGGACCTACAATCAAATGACGATGTGTCATAGAAAGGCCCGGGATGAGAGATTTGACCATCACAGGGTGTACGGTTTGCCTAGAAGACTTAGATTTGACAATAATTGCATAACTTCAAACAGATGTCAATTGTAAAATCATAGGAGTTTAAGATATACTGGATGAGGTTGATTGATTGAAAATTTTGAGCCTGGATGTCTGGATTGGAAAGGTTAATTTGAAAGTTTAATTTTTGAGTTGTTTAAGTTGAAAGTAATCCCTAAACTAAAGGGTAGAGTCAGGCAGAAAAGATCCGTAGACGAAGGTGAAAGTCGTAGCTAGCCTAAACTCTACAAGGAGCATATATAGTTAGCCAAACCTAAAATTTGAAAATATCGCCCTTGATTAAGATGTTTATGAATTTCCATCGTCTCGAGTGCGTTGGCATCCTTTAACCATGAATCGACTGTATAACTTAAAGATCTTCACTTAACATCATAGCAATATCGAATGAAGAGTTTCTTAGCTAAATGTGATTAGTGATGCATTCGTTAGTAATCATGTGTTACTTCTCAGGCACCATATAGTTTCAGGGGTTAAGACTGTTCGTTTTATAGGTCCTAATCCTTAGTACTAGCAACGAGTACCTAGTACACTGACCTAAGTATCTAGACTAGACTAATTAGGATATGTGCAACCCTCAATTTTATTCTATGTTGTCTAATCTAGGGTTCATGCTGGATCTATCGAGGCCTGGTTCTCATTTTTTCAGTTGGTAGATAGTTTGGTATTTAGTTTGTGGTTTTGTTTTGATTTATAGGTTTGTTGGTAATCGTGAAGATCAAACTTTGTCTAGGCTCAAAGATTTTGCCATTAGTTTTATAAGTTGGTGTCCTCCGTTTAATTCATCCTAAAGTTAGGCGTCCTGTGTTTGAAGTTTTATGTCATTTGCAAGCTTATGTAATTCAATTTTTTTTTACAGTAAAAAGAATTTAAGTAGCTTATTTTTTAAAAGTTTAAATCTTTCAAGTTGTTTTAGTTACATTTAAGCTGGTTCATGTTATCTTGAGTTATTTAGTTTTAAACTTATTGTCTGTTTGGGACAACTGCAACTTATTTAATAATCTGCTGATAACCTGATTAAAAATACTGTTGATAAGTTAGGTGCGGCGACAATTATAAATTTTTATTTTTTTGGAAAAGCCAGACCGCAGCCAGAAAGCTGTCACTGCAACTAGACATGTGCGGTGTGAAAACGCTGTTTTCAGCGTTTTGAAAACGCATAAGTTGTCAAAACGCAATTTACGCAAACAGTTCAGATGCGTTTTTAAAACGCCACCACATCAAATAAACTACCCCAAACAGACCCTTAGTGTCTGGAGTTATTTTTGGTCATTTATTTCAAGTATTCAAGTTATTAAATTATTTTAAATTTTCTAGTTTTTGTATTCAAGTTATATGGTTAATTGGTTTAAGTATTTTAAGTTGCTTTATATTATTTAATCTAAGTGTTTAACTAAAAATTGATAATATTGCCCCCCATTGCCATGTTTTATCAGTCCTGTGCTTTGAAAAAAAAACATATATATTTGATTATTTTACCCAACCAAACAATAAAGTTGATTCCTCCATTAAGTTTCCTGATCCTAATTTATCAGCTACTTAGAATAAAATTAATCAAAGAGGAATGATTTTTCATGACAATATATTGAGGGGATCAAAGTATAGGTCTACCACAACCAAATAATTCAACTGATTTTAGTTATTTTTATATAGTTTTGGATGTTTTCAAAGTCATTATATTATATAAAGTATTTGAACTGTATATTATAATGGTAAGCTTATAGGTAGAAACCTCATTCAATCAATAGTAAGTTTATTGTTGTTATCATGATAGTAAGATAATCATGGATATGAGGGATTAAGTGGCTGGCATTAAGACACAATTGACTTTTTAGGGTATATTGAGTTAGGTTGTGAAATCATTAATTGAATGTTGTGGTGCCATTAATTATAATTAAATGTTCTACATATTTATCTTATTAATATTCTTTTTTTCTTGTCAATAGTTTGGTTCCCTGCATTTATCGTGTAAAGTAAATCAAATGTAGGAGTTTTTTAAATTCCAGCGTCTAGCTAGACGCATCTCACAATTTTGCATATTTTGAGTTTTTTAGATTTGAGTGATTTTCAAATACAAGTCAAACTACAACTTGTTGATGTTGCTATCTTCGCCCGCTTGTCGCCCTCGCCCCCTCCCCTACAGCAACTGTCACCCTCCACCCACCTCCGCTGGCACTGCCACCATCAGACACCTGGTATTGCCGCTACAACCAACCGTCCGCCATAGCCGGCAACGCCCACCGTCGCCCGCTGCAGCCGTCGTAGCCATTGCTTGCTATCATCGAGCAAAGTTTCTTCAAACCAAACATAAAACAACAAATTTCTAAACTTTCTTCAAACCAAATCAAACAACTCAAAGTATTGCTCATAGATTACCTTTCATCAATTATATATTTCAAGCAAGCTAAACAAACTCCCAAGCAAAAAGAACAAAATATTTGAATCCATAATGAACACAATTCACAAACATCAATTAATTTAAATGAAAGGATTCATGTAAGAACTTCATTTTCATCTTCCAAACTGCAGCAGATTGTAATATAAAGTGATCGACATACCTTGCTAGCATCGACAATAATCATTTACATAATACAAAATTATTAATTTACAGAGGAAAATAAAAAATAAATAAATAAAATATGGAATTAACTAGAAAGAAAATTTACTCAGGATATCCCAATGGTCTTGCTGAGCAGCCATAAGAACAATGTCAGCTCGAGCATGCAGACGGTGTGGAGCCATGCCCGGTCGAGCACGAACCCAAATATCGTAATCCCAGCCCGGTTGTTCTCAAAATAAGTAACTACAGATGATAAACAAAAGCTCTCAATTAGAACACATGAATCAAACAAACCTCTTGTATGATCAACTTTATTTAATATACTTTGAGATGAGTGCAATACCAAATTTTTGATTGATTCCGCATATGTTGCACTCATTTTATAAACATATGAAAATTTACATACATACCACACTTAACTCTTATGTATTTACATGACGAACGCTCAAAGTTTGATATTTACATTTAGGCAAATTTACATATGTTGCATGCAATTCTTATGTTTTTACATCTCGTACTTTAACATTCATATTTACAGACATAATATTTTGGCAGCTTAAACTTACGTGTGAAGAGATGCATTTGATATTTAAAAAGTGATAATAATACTATTTTATGTGATATTAAAGATTTGAGTATTATCTGTGCAAATATAAAATTTAGGTGTCAAACATATAAATACATAACAATTGTGTGCTATGTATGTTAAAACGTTGGTGTCTTAAGCCTATGCATGAAAATGTATATTTCACTTTTAAAAAGAAAATGACCATAATGCATTTTTATGTGATGTTAAAATTTATAGTTGCATGCGTGTAAATATGAATGTTTAGGCATTAGCTGTGTAAATACAAAAGAATTGTGTGATATATATGTAAATTCCTCTTCAAAAACAAGCATAAAGGCCTTGTGATCCATTCTGATTCCTCAATAAAATTTGATTATCAAAATCAATAAAGCTATTACCGAGCGCTTGTCGCTTTTGGAAGGAGATGGTGTTAGCTTGTGGGTGCACGAGTTTGGTGTCCTCGAGCTCGTCCTCGGACTTGGCCTCCTCTTCATAGAACTCATCCTCGCCATCGCCATCGTCATCGCCATTGCGATCACCTTCTTCGACTTGAATGGTGCACGGTGTCTCCGGGTCACGAGCAAAGGAGTCGATGGTGGAGCAGACATGCCATTTGGCTGCATGGCTAGTGAGAGCCTGAGCCTTATGGGTGATCTTTGCCGCACTTCGTAGGCATATCAGCAGCCCTATCACCAATGTGATGGAGCAAAGCTGCAGTAAAAAAACAAGAAAATTTAGAGCAAAGAACTCATTAGCAAATTGGGTAACAAAATCAGAATGCTTCAATGAAAAAAAAAATAATAATAAAAACAGGTGGTGGAATTAAAGACCGGCCTTTGCCATTTTAATTGAATCAGCTATCAATTTATCTGTACAATAGTACAAATTAAAATATGAACTTGGACTTGATTGACGAGTTCTCAACATACTGATATTCAGTATTCAAGTAATAGTTTTGTGGCGTTCAAATGCTGATGAAGCTAAGGGTTTTGGTGAGAAGATATTGTGTGCAGTCTCCGCATGTCCGGACAATGGCCCGGATGGGCATTGTGCGAATGAACAGCAGTGTGACCGTATTCGGGCCATTATCCAGACGCGCGGACATCGGCACTCAATAGTTTTTCCTACTGGGGACAGTTTTCTGCCTGCTTTGAGTTTAAGACCGCAACTACATTTTGTTTGAGAACTACATTTTTATTATTTTTTAGAAATATCTGTGGTGCATTTTACTTTAAAAAGATAGTGATACTGATAATTTGATGCGATGTTAAAAATTTAAGTGACATGCATATAAATATGAATGTTTGGGTTTTTTATATGTAAATACAAAAGAATTGTGTGGAATGTATGTAAATGCCCCCCATTAGTAACAACCAGATCACTTTTTTAGCAGATTACTTGTGATGTTGCGGTTGGACAAAGAAGCTAATAAATTCCTTCACGGATTTCATAAAAAGAAATTTGCTTTCCTACTAAAGCCTCACGTCATGCATAGCATTCACAAGAGGTTCACCATGCATGTTCGCGTTCAACTTGTTCGTAATATATATATATATATATATATATATATATATATATATATATATATATATATATATATATATATTTATGTATTTAACTTTTTTACATTTTTCTTTGATGATTTATGTAGGCCTGGTGCTAAGAAAAAGGATTGGANATATATATATATATATATATATATTCAAAATAAGCTCTTATTTGAAAAGACTTGTGAATAACATGTTTGTGTTTGACTTGATTGAAATTCATTTCTTCGTTCAACTCTTGTTTAGCATGAAATTACCTCCAATGATCTAAAAAATAATTAAAGTTAACATTTTTGAAATAAAACATAAAAATAAAGATAAAAATATTATAATAAAACTATTTATTTAATTCGAGTTAAAACAAGGCAAATTCGACCGAGAAATTTTTTTTTTTTCTTGTTTGGTTCATTTGTAAATCGAGCACAAGAAAATGTTTGAGTTCAACTGTTTTGCTTAGCGAATGAATTGAACACGAACTATTTAGTGAGTCTAACATAAACAACTCACATAACTTTTTTACTTGCCATGATATAAGAGATGTACCCAAACACCAAAATTGAAATGTATAAAATATATAAACATTTCTAGTCTCTGAAAAAACATCATGTTAAACACTTAAACTAACAACAAAAAAAAATACTAGGATAATAAATAATTTATACTTATTAAGGGAATTTATTTTCTTTAATTTATATTTTCAGAAAACATTATACCAGGATAATAAAGTATTTTTGTTTAAATAATTTTTTTTTAGAAAAAAAATTGCTTTTGTTTTGAAACTCTGTTTATGTTAGGGTTGGAATTGTAATTTTAATCTTTAAATAAAAAATTAAAGTAGAAAGCCAGTTGGCAGGTATGATATTATAATAAATGAATATAAATATATACTTTAATAAAAATGAAAAAAAAGGAATTTTATTTAACATGCATTATCGTATCCTCTTCCATTTTTATGACTATTAATAATTATAAGAAAATATGATATGATGTATGATAATTTAGAGCAACAGAAAAAAAACCAGGAAACAGTACTCANGATTGCATGTTGAGGAGAAGTTTCTCTGGGTGCGTAAGGGCTTCTACGAAGACCTAGTAGAGGAGGCACCACGCACATCTATGCGGGTCGTTTTAACCTTTAATCACCATGCCCACANGATTGCATGTTGAGGAGAAGTTTCTCTGGGTGCGTAAGGGCTTCTACGAAGACCTAGTAGAGGAGGCACCACACACATCTATGCGGGTCGATTTAAGCTTTAATCACCATGCCCACGACTGAAGGCAAAGGAGGACGAAAGAGGAGGTGACATTGAGTACATACAATGCTGGTTTTAGATAATTAAGATCCAATTGTTTGTTCTACAGAAATTCAATTTCAATATAAAATAATATTATATTTGAAGTTTAACTCTTAGTTCTCCTTTTCTCTCAATGTACAATTCAGCTTATTCGATCAAATTTAAAAGACACCTTTTAGTGTAAAAGTGCCTCTGGTGCTGCCGCCATCTGNATAAATTCAATTTCAATATAAAATAATATTATATTTGAAGTTTAACTCTTAGTTCTCCTTTTCTCTCAATGTGCAATTCAGCTTATTCGGTCAAATTTAAAAGACACCTTTTAGTGTAAAAGTGCCTCTGGTGCTGCCGCCATCTACGCCCAATGTGTGTCGCTTGCCTGCTGCAGTCGCCTACCACTGTTGTTGCTGATGTCCGCCGGCCATTTCAAACACATTACATTGAAATATATTATTTTCATTTTACTTCAAACTAAAAAAAAACAATAAATTCATTTATTTAATTTACACCAAATCAAACTATCAAACAACTTGAAAATATTTTTAAATTCAAAGTATTACACTTGAATTATATTCATTTTAAACTATTATTTTTGTAAATATAATTTTAAGAAAAATTAAACATGTGATTTAAAATTTAAATATTTTCTCATAATTTTTTAAAAATAACAATGAAAATATATTAAAATAAGTTGATATTTTTCTTACAAATGATGAATGATAAATTATAAAATTTATGCGGCTCAAAAACGCAATCATTCTTTCACAAATATTTTTTTCTTTAAAAATCGCACCCCTTCTAATAAATTACTCATCTGCATCTACTACCAGCTTTATTTATTGCCCGTGTCTCCAAATCGGCCGCCGCTAGGTGGGGCCCGTTGTCAGCCTGCTTCGCACGTGCTATTTGAAAAATAAAAAAAAGAACTAGAGATATAATTTAGGAAGTTTTACATACATACCACTGAATTCTTATGTATTTATATATCTAACATCTATAATTTATTACATATATGCCAATTTTCCTATGCATGAAAAGGTATATTCCAATTTTTAAAATGATGTTATATTTTATGTGATATGAAAGATATATGGCCAGTAGATGTAAGAATGGGGGTGGTATGTATGTAAATGCCCCAATTTAGATGAATATAAAAGTATAATATTTAAATTAAAAAATGAAATCTAGGACACACTAAAATACTACAATCTCTATATTTTTTAAAGTAAAATACATTTTTTTAATGCATGAATTTATGAAGGCAAGATAATATAAATGCAAATATCAACTCTTGAGTGTTAGATGCATAAATACATCGTAATTATGTGGTATATATGTAACTTTTCATATATTTATTTTATTCTGAAGTTGCAAAAAAAAAAAAAACTATTTTTTGAAGCTTTACTTCTCAAACATTTTAGATAATTTGTTTTTTAATTTTTTTTTAAATAAAATTTTTACAAAACTCCCGTAATTTGTCAAAAAAATTAAATTTCATGCAATATTTCACAGCTACTGATGTGTGCTGGAAAATTCGTGGCGATAGATTAATAGATAATCATCTTAGCGTTTGCACGAAAATTCGAAAATCAAATGACGATGTGTCATAGAAAGTCTCGGGATGAGAGATTTGACCATTGCAGGGTGTACGGTTTGCCTAAAAGACTTAGATTTGACAATAATTGCATAACTTCAAATAAATGTCAATTGTAAAATCATAGGAGTTTAAGATATGCTGGATGAGGTTGATTGATTGAAAATTTTGAGCCTGGATGTCTGGATTGGAAAGGTTAATTTGAAAGTTTAATTTTTGAGTTGTTTAAGTTGAAAGTGATCCCTAAAGTAAAGGGTAGAGCCAGGCAGAAAAGATCCGNTTTTGAGGACTAAATTTTTGTATGTGGGGAAGATTGTGATGCCTCGTTTCATATCCTCTAGAGAGCAGAAGGGAGGGAGAGGAAACGACCAGTCGAGAACACAAAAGGGTACTTTCGTTCTATAACCAAACACAAGATGAAGGAAGACAAGCTAAGACATGAAACTGGCACACACAAGCTAAGGCTTACCCATAGCTAAAGATAGTTGACGACGACGTAGTTGGATGAAGCCTTCGAAAAAATCAATGTCGACAACAATAAGGGTGACAGAGTGGCAGGCTGGGAGGCTTACACGTTGCAGAGAACAAATCAGATTGCATGTTGAGGAGAAGTTTCTCTGGGTGCGTAAGGGCTTCTACGAAGACCTAGTAGAGGAGGCACCACGCACATCTATGCGGGTCGATTTAACCTTTAATCACCATGCCCACAACTGAAGGCAAAGGAGGACGAAAGAGGAGGTGACATTGAGTACATACAATGCTGGTTTTAGATAATTAAGATCCAATTGTTTGTTCTACAGAAATTCAATTTCAATATAAAATAATATTATATTTGAAGTTTAACTCTTAGTTCTCCTTTTCTCTCAATGTGCAATTCAGCTTATTCGGTCAAATTTAAAAGACACCTTTTAGTGTAAAAGTGCCTCTGGTGCTGCCGCCATCTACGCCCAATGTGTGTCGCTTGCCTGCTGCAGTCGCCTACCACTGTTGTTGCTGATGTCCGCCGGCCATTTCAAACACATTACATTGAAATATATTATTTTCATTTTACTTCAAACTAAAAAAAAATAATAAATTCATTTATTTAATTTACACCAAATCAAACTATCAAACAACTTGAAAATATTTTTAAATTCAAAGTATTACACTTGAATTATATTCATTTTAAACTATTATTTTTGTAAATATAATTTTAAGAAAAATTAAACATGTGATTTAAATTTTAAATATTTTCTCATAAATTTTTAAAAATAACAATGAAAATATATTAAAATAAGTTGATATTTTTCTTACAAATGATGAATGATAAATTATAAAATTTATGCGGCTCAAAAACGCAATCATTCTTTCACAAATATTTTTTTCTTTAAAAATCGCACCCCTTCTAATAAATTACTCATCTGCATCTACTACCAGCTTTATTTATTGCCCGTGTCTCCAAATCGGCCGCCGCTAGGTGGGGCCCGTTGTCAGCCTGCTTCGCACGTGCTATTTGAAAAATAAAAAAAAGAACTAGAAATATAATTTAGGAAGTTTTACATACATACCACTGAATTCTTATGTATTTATATATCTAACATCTATAATTTATTACATATATGCCAAATTTCCTATGCATGAAAAGGTATATTCCAATTTTTAAAATGATGTTATATTTTATGTGATATGAAAGATATATGGCCAGTAGATGTAAGAATGGGGGTGGTATGTATGTAAATGCCCCAATTTAGATGAATATAAAAGTATAATATTTAAATTAAAAAATGAAATCTAGGACACACTAAAATACTACAATCTCTATATTTTTTAAAGTAAAATACATTTTTTTAATGCATGAATTTATGAAGGCAAGATAATATAAATGCAAATATCAACTCTTGAGTGTTAGATGCATAAATACATCGTAATTATGTGGTATATATGTAACTTTTCATATATTTATTTTATTCTGGAGTTGCAAAAAAAAAAAACTATTTTTTGATGCTTTACTTCTCAAACATTTTAGATAATTTGTTTTTAAATTTTTTTTTAAATAAATTTTTTACAAAACTCCCTTAATTTTTCAAAAAAATTAAATTTCATGCAATATTTCAAGCTACTGATGAGTGCTGAAAAATTCATGGCGATAGATTAATAGATAATCATCTTAGCGTTTGCACGAAAATTCGAAAATCAAATGACGATGTGTCATAGAAAGTCTCGGGATGAGAGATTTGACCATTGCAGGGTGTACGGTTTGCCTAAAAGACTTAGATTTGACAATAATTGCATAACTTCAAATGTCAATTGTAAAATCATAGGAGTTTAAGATATGCTGGATGAGGTTGATTGATTGAAAATTTTGAGCCTGGATGTCTGGATTGGAAAGGTTAATTTGAAAGTTTATTTTTTGAGTTGTTTAAGTTGAAAGTGATCCCTAAACTAAAGGGTAGAGTCAGGCAAAAAAGATCCATAGACGAAGGTGAAAGTCCTAGCTAGCCTAAAGTCTACAAGGAGCATAAATAGTTAGCCAAACCTAAAATTTGAAAATATCGCCCTTGATTAAGATGCTCATGAATTTCTATCGTCCCGAGTGCGTTGGTATCCTTTAACCATGAATCAAACTTATAGCTTAAAAATCTTCACTTAACATCATAGCAATATCGAGTGAAGAGTTTCTTAGCTAAATGTGATTAGTGGTGCATTCGTTAGTAATCATGTGTTACTTCATCCTAAGGCACCATATAGTTTCATGGGTTAAGACTGTTCGTTTTATAGGTCCTAATTCTTAGTACTAGCAACGAGTACCTACTACACTGACCTAAGTATCTAGACTAGACTAATTTAGGATATGTGCAACCCTCAATTTTATTCTATGTTGTCTAATCTAGGGTTCATGCTGGATCTATCGAGGCTTGGTTCTCATTTTTTCAGTTGGTAGAATAGTTTGGTATTTAGTTTATGGTTTGTTTTGATTCATAGGTTTGCTGGTAATGGTGAAGATCAAACTTTGTCTAGGCTCAAAGATTTTGCTATTAGTTTTCTAAGTTGGTGTCTTCCGTTTAATTCGTCCTTAAGTTTGGTGTCATGTGTTTGAAGTTTTATGTCATTTGCAAGCTTATGTAATTCAATNCTGGTAATGGTGAAGATCAAACTTTGTCTAGGCTCAAAGATTTTGCTATTAGTTTTCTAAGTTGGTGTCTTCTGTTTAATTCGTCCTTAAGTTTGGTGTCATGTGTTTGAAGTTTTATGTTATTTGCAAGCTTATGTAATTCAATTTTTTTTTACAGTAAAAAGATTTAAAGTAGCTTATTTTTTAAAAGTTTAAACCTTTCAAGTTGCTTTAGTTACATTTAAGCTGGTTCATGTTATCTTGAGTTATTTAGTTTTAAACTTAGTGTCTGTTTGGGGCAGCTGCAACTTATTGAATAATCTGCTGATAACCTGATTAAAAATACCATCGATAAATTAGGTGTGGTGACTACTACAAATTTTTATNTTTAGTTACATTTAAGCTGGTTCATGTTATCTTGAGTTATTTAGTTTTAAACTTAGTGTCTGTTTGGGGCAGTTGCAACTTATTGAATAATCTGCTGATAACCTGATTAAAAATACCGTCGATAAATTAGGTGTGGTGACTACTACAAATTTTTATTTTTTTGGAAAAGTCAGACCACAGCCAGAAAGCTGTCACCGCACCTAGACATGTGCGGTGTGAAAACGCTGTTTCCAGCATTTTGAAAACGCATAAGCTGCCAAAACGCAGTTTACCCAAACAGGTCAGGTGCGTTTTTAAAACGCAACCACACCAAATAAACTACCCCAAATAGNATGTGCGGTGTGAAAACGCTGTTTCCAGCATTTTGAAAACGCATAAGCTGCCAAAACGCAGTTTACCCAAACTACCCCAAACATACCCTTAGTGTCTTGAGTTATTTTAGGTCATTTATTTTAAGTATTCAAGTTATTAAATTATTTTAAATTTTCTAGTTTTTGTATTCGAGTTATTTGGTTAATTGGTTTAAGCATTTTAAGTTGCTTTATATTATTTAATCTAAGTGTTTAACTAAAAACTGATAATATTGCCCCCCATTGTCATATTTTACCAGTCCAGTTCTTAAAAAAAATATATTATTTTACCCATCCAAACAATAAAGTTGATTCTGTCATTGAGGGCCCGTTTGAGACAGCTTATTTGGTGCGGTGACGTTTTGAAAATGCACCAGACCTGTTTAGGCAAACTGCATTTTGGCAGTTTGTGCTTGCGGTCTGACTTTATAATAGTCACCGCACCTAGCTTATCAGCAAATTATTTTTAATCAGCTTATCAGCAGATTATTCAATAAGCTGTAACTGCCCCAAACAGACCCTCTCCTGATCCTAATTTATCAGCTACTTAGAATAAAATTAATAAAAGAGGTTTTTCGTGAAAATATATTGAGGGGATAAAAAGTATAGGTCTACCACAACCAAATAATTCAACTGATTTTAGTTATTTTTATATAGTTTTGGATGTTTTCAAAGTCAATATATTATATAAAGTATTTGAAGTGTATATTATAATGGTAAGCTTATAGGCAGAAACCTCATTCAATCAATGGTAAATTTATTGTTGTTATCATGATAGTAAGATAATCATGGATATGAGGGATTAAGTGGTTGGCAACAAGACACAATTGGCTTTTTAGGATATATTGAATTAGGTTGTGAAATCATTAATTGAATGTTGTGGTGCCATTAATAATAATTAAATGTTCTACATATTTATCTTATTAATATTCTTTTTTTCTTGTCAATACTTTAAATCTGATCGAGGGGCTGTTTGGTTCCCTGCATTTATCGTGTAAAATAAATCAAATCTCGGAGTTTTTTAAATTCCAACGTCTGGCTAGATGCAGCTCAAAATTTTGCATATTTTGAGTTCTTTAGATTTGAGTGATTTTCAAATACAATTCAAATTACAACTTGTTGATGTTGCTATCTTCGCCCGCATGTCGCCCTAGCCCCCTTCCCCTACAGCAGCTGTCACCCTCCACCCACCTCCGCTGGCATTGCCACCATCAGACACCTGCTATTGCCGCTACAACCAACCGCCCGCCATAGCCGGCAACGCCCACCGTCGCCCGCTGCAGCCGTTGTAGCCATTGCTATCATCGAGCAAAGTTTCTTCAAACCAAACATAAAACAACAAATTTCTAAACATTCTTTAAACCAAATCAAACAACTCAAAGTATTGCTCATAGATTACCTTTCAATTATATATTTCAAGCAAGCTAAACAAACTCCCAAGAAAAAAAAGAACAAAATATTTGAATCCATACAGACCACAATTCACAAACATCACTTAATTTAAATGAAAGGATTCATGTAAGAACTTCATTGTCACCTTCCAAACTGCAGCAGATTGTAATGTAAAGTGATAGACATACCTTGCTAGCATCGACAATAATCATTTACATACGACAAAATTATTAATTTACAGAGGCAAAAAAAAAAAAAAATCAAATATGAAATTAACTAGAAAGAAAATTTACTCAGGATATCCCAATGGTCTTGCTGAGCAGCCACNTCAAAGTATTGCTCATAGATTACCTTTCAATTATATATTTCAAGCAAGCTAAACAAACTCCCAAGNAAGCATTTTAAGTTGCTTTATATTATTTAATCTAAGTGTTTAACTAAAAATTGATAATATTGCCCCCCATTGTCATATTTTATCAGTCCAGTTCTTAAAAAATATATATTATTTTACCCATCCAAACAATAAAGTTGATTCCGTCATTGAGGGCCCGTTTGAGACAGCTTATTTGGTGCGGTGACGTTTTGAAAACGCACCAGACCTGTTTAGACAAACTGCATTTTGGCAGTTTGTGCTTGCGGTCTAACTTTATAATAGCCACCGCACCTAGCTTATCAGCAAATTATTTTTAATCAGCTTATCAGTAGATTATTCAATAAGCTGTAACTGCCCCAAACAGACCCTCTCCTGATCCTAATTTAACATCTACTTAGAATAAAATTAATAAAAGAGGTTTTTCGTGAAAATATATTGAGGGNCATACATACCACACTTAACTCTTATGTATTTACATGACGAACGCTCAAAGTTTGATATTTACATTTAGGCAAATTTACATATGTTGCATGCAATTCTTATGTTTTTACATCTCGTACTTTAACAATCATATTTACAGACATAGTATTTTGGCAGCTTAAACTTATGTGTGAAGAGATGTACTTGACATTTAAAAAGTGATAATAATACTTGATACACCACCAACAAATTTTCATTATCCAACACGAATCTCGAGGCAATTTTTTGAACAAGAAACATTCAAACTTTGATTAAGAGTCAGTCAGAGTTCCAATTTCAACAAACTTATAATCAAACTGATCGGCTCGATGAGACGGACCTAATGATATGAAAATCAGTCTAATCCAAGTCAAATCAAGCCCGGATCAAATCATTAAACCTCTATTGGAGGATTTCCGGAGGCATTTGAAATGTCAAACAGATGTCGAATCTAGCGAGTTCATAGTCAAACCGACTGTCTCGACAAGAGGAATCCAACGAGCCTAAGATTGCTCAATTCTGACATCGTTAAGGTACTCAAATGTCCATCAAATGTCATCTGATCAAAGGAAGCTCTCCGGACCGTCCAATCAAAATGATTCATATTCTTGCATTAATTACACTCAAAACACTATAAATAGAGGCTCACCCCTCACATGAAAGAAATGAGGCTTAAGAGAGAACTTGAGTCTTTGAGAACGAGCTTAAGTCCAAGATCATCTTCGCCATCGTCAATCGCCCTCGATCACCACTGACCGTCGACAACCACCGCCGACCTCTGTGGACCACCGTCGGGCAACGTTGATCGCCGCCTACCACCGCCGACCGTCATCGATTGTCGTCGACTACCGTCGATCACCGCCAACTTCCATCAACCACCGCTGACTAGACGTCGTCAGTCAACGTTGTAACTTGGAAAACTAGTAACCCTTTCTCGCCTGTGGGACAAGGGACATCTGTAATCATCAACTTATAGTGGATTTTTACAACTGGGCCAGACCCTGTGGTTTTTCCCCTTTACGGGTTTTTCACGTAAAAACTTCTGGTATTATAATCCATTACTCTACTGCCGCAAATTTTCTAGCACTCATCAGTTTGGCGCCGTCTGTGGGAAAGTTTCAATCCCACAACTAAAGTACTTACGTGGCCTACTACATGACCACCAGACACAATGTTCGTGACAACGGGGCATCCCGCCCCAACACCCATCATTCCAGGGAGCAGTCACGAAGCCTAGGGCGGCATGTTTCTTCATCTTCCCACCCTGAAAGACGCTATCCCGCCAATGAAGGTGTTTCGGGTCCTTCAATAGAAGATCGAATGCGTAGAATGAAGGAGTCTCAAGTAGAGATCCTATAGCTCCTACGAGGGGCTCAACAACCGCTCCCTACACCGTTGGATGAAATTCGTTTACCATTAACTCTGCGACGTACGAGAAACATATCGCTCGGAGGAACTCATGTCGGCTCGCCTCCTCAAGAAGGAACACATCTCCTGTTAGGTCGTGATGCTGGACTCCTAGATACAACAAGTTCTACTCATCCGTCTCGTGCAGCTCACCCAACATCGCCACATCTTTCTGCCATTCCAGATAATGTCATTCGCAATGAACTACGACGCCTCGTCCGGGAAGAGTTCCCCTTAGAGAAAAAAGATCGCTTCTACGCTCACCGTAACATCCATGAATATTCTCCCTTAGTGAATGCGGTCCTCCAACACCCAATCCCAATAGGCTTTAAGCTTCCGAGCATCGATACATATAAAGGGACAATCAACCCTTACAAGCATATTGATCATTATCGAACTATCATGCACATTGAACGTGCCTCTGATGCCTTCTGTGTCAAGTGTTTCTGGATAATCTTAAAGGACAAGCTCGAACTTGGTTCTACTCTTTGTCGAGGGGCACTATAAACATCTTTAACGAGCTTGTCAAACTATTCACGGAGCAGTTCATCACAAATCGAAGGATCATCAAGGATTCATCCTATCTCTCGGGAATTCGTCAAAGTGAAGGAGAGTCACTCAAAGACTACTTCCGCAGGTTTTCTACTGAAGCCCGTCAAATTTCAGGAGTAGATCCAGTATTACTTAGGGGGGTTTTCCTTAGGGGGCTTCGCCCTAGACCCTTCTACTCATCACTGATGCGGGAGACAGTTTATTCTTATGTCGACCATGTCAATCGTGTTGAGGCCCAAATCACTGCAGACGAAGCCATCAGTGAACATAAGAAACAATTTGAGAAATTTGGGGGAAAGCGCAAAGGTAACACTTGAGATAATAATCAATCTTCGCAACGGAGAAAGTCTGAACAACAGAGGAATCACGACATCCTTCCTCAACATGCTGGCCAACGAACTGAATATCGGCCCAAGAAAGAGTATACACCACTCAACACATCACGTGCTAACATCTTAATGACTATCAAAGATGAGCAAATCGTTAAGTGGCCTCACGCCCTAAAACCTAACTCAGGGAATCAAGAATAATACTGTCATTTTCATAGAAGTCGTGGCTACTCCACTAAAACGTGTAAACAACTCAAGGAAAAGATTAAAAAGTTAATTAAACAGGGATATCTTAGTCGATTTGTACAAAACAAACCAGCTGGTATCGATAATGCTCCTATTGGGGGGCAACATATACCAAGGCGGCAACATACACCAAGGTAGCAACATGGGGATCACCCAGTCGTAGGAGAAATTCAAACAATTGCTGGAGGCCCATCGTTGATTGATCAAGTTCTTGTCACTGTACCAGGTGAAACAATGCAGAAGAAATTACGCCTCGAGCCTAGAACTTTTGATGATTTTGATTTGAAAGGAGTTCGAGTCCCCCACCAAGATACTCTAGTCATTAGCGCATAATTGGTGAGCCCTGCTATAACGTAAAGAGAAACTTGTCGATAATGAGAGCTCTGTCGATGTCCTGTTCTATTAAACTTTTCTCAGTTTGGGATTGACAAGGGAAAGACTTCAACCTGCATTCAGACCATTATATGGTTTTGATAATCGGCCAGTGAGGGTCGAGGGAACAATAAATCTCTCGGTTATCTTGGGAGATTTTCCTCGATAGATAACCCACTCAGTTCAGTTCATCGTTGTCAAATCAGAGTCGGCATATAATGCTATCTTTGGGAGACCACTGCAATCAATATTTGGCGTCGTGACTTTTGTAACATGCTTGAAGATCAAGTCCAACCCCAACAAGAATCGACGTCGTGCGAGGTGATCAACATATAGCACAATTATGTTACCTCAGACAAGCTCAGCCACGCCCGTCAATGACACAGCATTAAAAACTTCGATCTTCGAGATGAAGATGTATCTCAACGAGCTTCTCCTGTGGAAGACTTGGTTTAAATCTCATTCTCTGACGAACATCTCTCGAGAACAGTGCAGCTTGGTTCCCTAATCTCCGATGAGAAAATTTTGGAGTATGTAGATCTTCTTCAAAGGAACCAAGACATTTTTGCATGGATTCCGGCCAACATGTCTAGAGTTGACCTAGAAATAATCATGCACTCTTTAAAGGTAGACTCGACCTTTAAAACCGGTCTTCTAGAAGAAGCGCAATATTGCCCCAGACCGCTTACAAGATATTGAACAAGAAGTCAACAAGCTTCTTGAAGTAAAGTTCATACGAGAAGTACATCATCCTGCATGGCTAGCCAATACTGTCATGGTGAAAAAAATTAATGGTTCACGGGGAATGCGTGTCAACTATACAGACCTCAACAAAGTTTGCACGAAGGATAGTTTTCCCCTCCCGCACATAGATCAACTCGTCGATGTCACGTCTGGACATCAAATGTTAAGCTTTATGGATGAATACTCATGATACAATCGAATAAAAATGAACCCAATGGACGAGGATGCCACCTCTTTTCAAACAGATAAGAGCTTATATTGTTATTAGATTATGTCATTCGGGTTAAAAAATACTGGTGTAACTTATCAACAACTCATGTACAAAGTCTTCAAAAACCTTCTCGAACATACAATGGAGGTTTATGTTGATGACATATTAGTAAAAAGCTTGAAAGCATCCCAACACATTTCTCATTTGGAGGAGTGTTTCCAATTCCTTCGTCAGTATGACTTACAACTTAACCCGACTAAATGTGTTTTCGGGGTCACATTAGGGAAGTTTCTGGGATTCATGGTTACCCATCGTGGGATTGAAGCAAACCCAAAAAAAATCAAGGCGTTGAAAGAGATGGTGCCTCCAAGGAACATCAAGGAGGTGCAACAATTGAATGGTTGTATAGCCGCCCTATCCTGGTTCTTAGCTCGTTCTGGAGATAAGTATCTGTCATTCTTCAAGATACTAAGACGAGCACGAAACACTGATTTTTAATGGACAGATGACTGTCAGATTGCTTTCGAGCAACTTAAGGCATATCTGGCTTCATCGCCCCTTCTCTCAAAACTCATCCAAGGGGAAATGCTATTTATCTATTTGACTATTTCACCTCATGCAATAAGCTATGTCCTAGTCAGAACAGAAAACACAATCGAGAAACCAGTATATTACGTCAGTAAAGTTCTCTCTGATACAGAAAGTCGCTATCCGATGGCGGACAAGATTGCACTAGCCCTGGTATTCTCAGCAAGGAGTTTCGTTCGTACTTCCAGGCTCACACTATTGGCGTTTACATGCAACTTCATTTGAAAGTTATCCTACAAAGACCAGAAGCATCAGAAAGATTAGTTAAATGGTCAGTAGAATTGAGAGAATTTGACATCCACTATCTAACATGACCAAACATCAAATCACAGGTGTTGGTCGACTTTGTGGTANTTTAGTTATTATGTTGCCCCATTTTCTTTTTTCTTTCGGGCATCCTAAAGAAAATTGTTCCAAAGGAAGTTGGTAATAGTAATGGTTGGATCGAGATTGGTTAATCAAGGAANTCAGTGGATACTATACGTAGACGGAACATCTGAAAAACTCAGGAGCTGGTGCAGGAATAATACTCATCTCCCTAAAGAAAGACATTTTGGAATACGAACTTCGTTTGAAATTCCCAACCACAAATAATGTCGCTAAATATGAAGCACTTGTCGCCGGATTAAAGCTTACCATCAACTGTGAAGTACGAAACATGATTATTTACACTGATTCTCAACTCGTTGCATCCCAAATAGAAGGAGAATTTGACGCTCATAACTCACAACTGGTGCAATATCTCAGTCTGGTAAAAACACTTCTCGCCTAAATTGAAACATGTCAGCTCATTCATATACTTCGAGAGCATAACACCCAAGCTGATGCCCTCTCCAAGCTTGCAACTTCAACAAATGAAGATCTTTATAAAAGAAGGTATATTGAGGAGATACATTTTCCCAACATCCATGACCCATGGGAAATACTGTCTATAGATGGCCCAAGAAATCCATCTTAGATGGATCCCATCATCTCCTTCCTCCGAGACAGAACACTGCCATATGATGCTACTACATCAATTCACATCCGACGCATGGCTGCCAACTTCATCCTTATAGGGGATGAATTGTACAAGAAGGTGTTTGTAGGTACATATCTCAAGTGTACCGTGCGATTCGAGAAAGTTATTGCAAGAATTGCCAACTACACTTCAATCTTACACATGCACCGCCAGTAAAACTCACATCTTTTCAAAGTTATTGGTCTTTCGCATATCATGAGATCATTTCCTATAACTACTAGACAACGAAAATTCATCATCTTAGTTGTCGACTACTTCACCAAATGGGTAGAAGCAAGGCCTCCTGCCAAAATCACAGAGGCAAATGCGAAACAGTTTGTATGGAAAAATATCATCTGTCGCTTTGGGCTTCTTGCGAGGATTATCACTGATAATGAAACTCAATTCACTAGAATGGTTTTCACGTCATTCTGTAAGGATCTTCACATTCAGTTGGTGCACACTGTTGTGGCGCATCCGCAAACAAATGGATAAACAGATGTGACGAATCGCACGGTGCTCAAAGAATTGAAAACTCGACTTAAGAAAGCTGGGGGGGGGGGGGGGGAATGGGTAGAAGAGCTGCACAACGTCCTTTGGGCCTATCACACAACCGCGCGAACTCCAACCAGGGAAACTCCATATAACTTGTGTTTCGGCACTGAGACTGTTATCCCAGTTGATATTGGAGTTCCGAACCCGCGAGTTTGGCAACGAGGAAAAATTCCGACAACATTTGGATCTCCTCCCAGAAACACGCGATGTGACCCATCTTAGAGCTGCTTCCTACCACCAAAGAGTTGCTCTCCAATTCAACCGGAGATTCAAGTCTCGACCTATTTCCATCGGTGACCTGATTTTGCGTAGTATTGAAGCCTCCGACCATGGTCCCCAACACAATAAATTATCACCTCTCTGGGAAGACCCATATATTGTGGCTGCCAAGATCAGGCCTGGAACCTTTAAGCTTAAGGATTCAAATGGGAAAATCTTGCTCCGGACTCGGAATGCAGAATATCTTCGCAAATATTATCAGTACCACCCCAACCATGTAGTCCACACATGCTATTACATTGCAACTCAGACACAATTAATGTATCTCAAATATTATTCACTTATTTTCCTATACATAAATGATATCTTTAAAAAGTGTAATGACTCATTCACGAGTCACTTCATGTTCTCGACTCGAAAAATACACAACTCTGGTCGTATCTTAGTAAGACCACGATCAATCCCAGGGAGATTCAATCTAATATCTTCTATATGGGTTAACATCGCCGAGTTTTTACTCCGGTAAACAACCCTGGAAAAATACATAAATGATATCTTTAAAAAGTGTAATGACTCATTCACGAGTCACTTCATGTTCTCGACTCGAAAAATACATAACTCTGGTCGTATCTTAGTAAGAGCACGATCAATCCCAGGGAGATTCAATCTAATATCTTCTATATGGGTTAACATCGCCGAGATTTTACTCCGGTAAACAACCCTGGATAGGTTAACAGTACTTGGTGGGCTACACCTAACCCCTTCCACACAGGTTCGTAAGTGAGCAATGCTTCGACAAACAACCTCGGATGGGTTAATAAGTTTTCGATGAACTTTCGTTGGCTCCTCCTATATAGATTAAATCATCAAGTAATATTCTGATGCATAGCCTCAACAAAGTTAAAGGCCACTGACAATTCATCTCCACAATAACCTTCTTACGTGACATTGGATATCCAATGTGTCGCACCACCATGACGCACCGCTCAATCTGTCACTGTGACGCACCGCCGCAACGCGTTATCACACCGCAACGCATCGTCGCGACGTACTACCGCAACGCCTCGTGTCGCTGCAATGCATCGCCGCAATGCTCCATCGAGACATTGCTCAACAAGTCTTCACCGTAAGTCTTTCCCGCAACTCGTCGTGTCGCCATGACGCCCCGCCTCAACGTGTCGCCACGACGCATGCCGCAACGCGTAGTCGCCTCAAAAAGCCACAACGCTTCGCCGTGACACATCGCTCCACTGCAACACTTTGCTACGACGCACCACCACGACGCCTCACTCCACTGCAACCCATCGTCGTGACGCCCTCCGCGACGCTCCGACGCCACTTGTTGGTCGCCCCGACGCAAAGCCACAACGCTTCGCCGCGACACATCGCTCCACCGCAACACATCGCCCCAATGCTCCACCACAACGCGTTGTGTCGCCGTGACGCCCAGTCGCAACGCGTTGCGCCGCACCATGACGCTCCCCCGCAACGCGTTGCATCGCCGCAACGCTCTGTTAAGACACGCCGACGCAACACACCGCAGCAACGCGCCGCCGCAATGCACCGTCACGACACAATGCAGCGATTTATCC
>JXCR01029466.1:0-17106 GCA_002079205.1 Phalaenopsis hybrid cultivar | reverse complement strand
GAGAGAGAGAGAGAGAGAGAGGTTGCTTGGTGGGATGAAATCAGTTCTTATTTCAACATCTCCACAGGTTTCTAACCTACAACATCTACTCAGAACCAAACTTTTTCCACCAATATTCATTTGCTTGTATGATGTAAGATTATTTGTGTGTAAAGATACAGGGTACTTGGAAGTCCTAAAAAATAATGTGAATTTGTTGGTAAGCCACCTTCAAACAGCAGAAGTAATATTCAATCGGCAATATGGAGTAGTAATCAATGTTTTTCTACAATATAATTAAAATATGCATTATATTAATGGTCGGAAAGATGATAAATAAATATATATAGGTTGAATTCTTTATAATTAGTAGGATAAAAGCGCTAATATGCAGCGCTTCGTCACATGTTTTTAGACGTATTATTTTTTTGAGAAATTTACATACAAATCACGCCAGTTTTATTTATTTACATATCTGACATCTAAAGTTTGATATTCATATTTAAAACACGTTGGTGGCATAAATTTATGCATTAAGAATATATTTCACCCTTTAAAATAATAATACTTTTGATTTGATGTTAAATATTTGATTGATAGGCCTGTAATTATTTATGTTATGTAAATGCATAGGAATTGTGTGATATGTATGTAATATTTCATCAATTCAAATTTTCAATATTAACTCAAAAAATGCATAAAATAAAAAGAAAAAAATACTAAAAAAATTGTTAGCTAAAATACATGATTTTTTTGTATGTTTCCTTGACATTGAATTTTTTTTACTAAACTATTTGACGTGCATGTAACGGTGAATCTACTTGAGATGACATCAAAGGAATTAACTAGGATTTATGCTGCTCATCACTTTAAATCTAAGTGGAAAACCTTATGTCAAAAGTATTCTTGGACAACCCTGAAATGCAATTAACCAAGTGAGATACGTCCCCTTGGGAGTACTCTAGACCCTAGAATATACAAACACACCTGAATATCTAGTTGTAGATAGGTTTCGTCGGCATTCTTTCACGGATGCTTAGCACAAGTTGTTTCAAACTGATCATGTTCGGACGTTTATGCTTGACCTATCCTCACATTTTTTGCTAATCTAGGTTCAAAAGCATGAGACCATTACATTGCATTGCAATAATTGGAGGTAAAAGCCGCATTGCTCCATCACATTTGGTAACATGACATTGCAACAATTGAAGGCAAACACCCCATCGCTATTCAAAGCTCCACTGCGCCTCAATGCTAATAATTACATTTATGCAGTTATGTGATTTAATTTTTTATTTTATTGATCAAAGGTATGTGTGTTGAGGATGGGATTTCAATTTCTATTGTGTAAGGGCGAGAAGAAAGAGAGTTCAAAAGTGTAGAGAGGCATGATTGTAATGTAATTTATACAATTATCCTCATTTTTCATAATGAATTTCTTGTTGTGGTGTAGCACCATTTTTTTCTCGTTATCATTTTAAAATTTGAGCCTTGTATGTGTTCTCTATGTTCTTTAGTTTTGTGCACTTCTGTTTGAAAACTTTGGATCTCTAAAATGGATTTCTACTATTTATCTACATCTTTCAAAACAAGTGATATCAGAGTGGAGTTTCTATATTTTGTTATTTTGAGTGAAAGCAATGACTAACAAAACAATGTACAAGGTTGAGTTCATTTCAATGGTTCAATCTTTACTTTCAAGAAAATATAAATTGGTCATTTGTTTTATATAAAAAAATTATATTTATCATTGGATGGAATAATTGAGAAGCTGAAAGTGATATAACTTTGGAAGAATGAGAATTTCTAGATTGAACAACTCTAGATTGGATATGACTTTCATTTTTCTCATCTATTGCAATCAACATTATGAATGAGGAGACTGATATTGATCTTATATATGCACTAAATAATGTATGAGAAGCATTTGGCTGCAAACATTATTATAATTTTTTTTTGAAAAGATTATTCAATACGAAGATGGTGGATGGTAGTTCAGTGGTTGAAAACTTGAATAAGTTCAACACTATGATTAACTAGTTGTGTTTTTTGGCCACACAAGTTTGATGACAAGGTTAGAACAATATTACAGTTATATTCATTACTATATAGTTAGGATGGACTTGTTATTGAGGTGATTAATTCCTTAAAAACATGAAATTGAACTTTGATGGGTTTGTATTGAATTAAGGGTTTTGCAAGTAGGAGTAGGTGACCACTAAAACATCAAATTCTACTATGAATTGTGCACAACACAAGTAGAGAAAGATAAGTCCTAGTTAAGGAGAGAAAAAAACAAGAGTGAATGTTGGAACTATAGGAAGAAATGTCACTTGAGAAAATATTACAAATCTCTGAAGAACGTTGGTGGTGGACATCAAGGCAAAAAACTCTTTACAAATGTTTTCACAAATGAAATCTAATGTGACTTCCTTACTTTATCCTTAGATAATATTAAATCATGTTTAATAGATTTAAGTGCCTCTTTTCATACTTGCATAACAAAGAGGTGTTCAAAAAAGTACATTCAAAATGATCTAAGAAATATGTATTTGTGAGAAAACAAGGTCTTCATTATTATTGGAAAGGATTGGGTTGATATCAAGTTACCAAATGAATCATTCTAGGAACTGCATGAAATTAGATATGTTCTACGTTTGAAGCAAATATGAGTTCTATGAGTCAACTTATAAGTTAGTCTATATGACTAATTTCATAGGTGATTACTGGAAGGTGACTAAATATAATAGTGATGGCTCAATGCAACATTGAAGGTACCACTTATCTGATCATTGAAATGCATGAATCTATTAGAGTAGCTGGAATAAAGGTTGATACATGTCTCCAACACTGTAGGCTTTTTCATATGAGCAAGAAAAGTATAAAATCCTTCATTTATAAAAACAAACTTCAGTGTTTAAAGTCTATAGATTTAAATTTATGTGAAGATTGTGTTTATAAAATGAAAAATAATGTTAGTTTTTTTAAAAGTGGCTCAAATTTGACGTTCAAAAAATAAAAATTAATGCATACTAATATATGGGGTGAGAGGAAGGACAATTCTTGAGTTCCACAGTGTATAAAGGCATGATGTGGTGGAATTTATACGATTCTCTTTATATTTTTTAATAAATTTCATAGCTTGGTGTGGTTCCATAGTTTTTTTCCCTTTCTCTTATTTTTCCACATTAAATCCTACATTATCTATGATTTCTGGTTTGTGCACTTCTATTCTAATTTTTTCTTTGGATCTTTTGAATTAATTGTTATGAACTATCTGTGCCTCTCACAACAAATGACATTCGAGCAAAATTTCTGAAATTCTTCAGTTCTGGTGAGAGTAATGGCCAAATAAGTGAGGTATAAGATTGAGAAGTTCATTGGTTCTTACTTACTTTCTAGAAAATACAAATTCTAGATAGGTTATTGAGCTATTTATTCTGTGATTACCAATATCACAATATTCAATCGATCGATAATTAGTTTTTATGATATAAATGTTTTTTTATCTTGGTGAATGAAATTTTAGCATTTTGTTGATCTCCTAATAAAATTATTTAGTATATCGTTAACTCGCTTTTTTATTTTTTGACCTAGAAGCAGGTAAGTAGGCCACTTTAGACCAAAAAACCAAACGGCTCGCTTTTTTTATAATTTTTTATTTACAGACATACCGCATAAGTCTTAATGCATTTAAATATCTAACATCCTTTTTTAAAAGTGAAATAAATATTTTCATATGTAGTTTTATGACAAGAAAGTTTTTTTTTTTGGCTTTTTTGGCAATTTTTTTTTTGGCTTTTTTGGCAAAAACAACATCAAAGAGAGATAAACATAAATACCAAATTTTAGAGGTTAAATATGTAAATACAAAAAAATTGTGGGGTAAGTAAATTATTATTTCTTAAAAGTTTTTGTAAGAAAGAAAGACGCCATATTCAAGGAGAAAGAGACGAAAGAATACATTATGGCTAATTTTCTAAGCGGCGTCATGGGAGGAAAACGACATTGTATTAATACACCAATTTTATATTTGGAAAAAATAAATAAAATTAGGTAGTACTTCATAAATAACAAGAAAAAAATCAAGATAAATCGAAGAAAACATTTGACAGCGATTGATGGAGCGTAATTATTACCAGAAAATTTGTACCATGGAGTTATAAGATAACTATAAAAAACTTATAAAAAATAGATAATAAATAGGGTTATTTCTTCTTATTTTGAGCTGAGATGGAGTTGGCTTAAAATAGGCTCGAAAATATTCAATCCCAAATTTTGGCTCATGATTTGGCTTATTTATTTCGATCTAATCTCAATTCGAGTTAAAATTTTAAACAATTTTCTAGCAATTAATGACCTTCAAGCTAAATTCGCTAAATTCATAGCCTTAACATCATTGAAGTTGTTAAAAGTTCGATTTCAAGCCGAACTAGGATCGGAGCAAAATCGGTTCAATTCAAAATTTTAAATTAGTAGCTCACCTCATTCATTTTGAACCGATCACAACCCTTGCAATTTTCAAGAGATTAAAGATCTTCAAGCTAAAGCTCTACTATTATATGAATTAATAATCAGGTGAGGGTAGGTCTCAGTTATCTCCCAAGGTAAAATCAATATTCCATTTCTTCCAATTAGCTAGATTAAAATATAAAAGTACATAATAATAATAATAATAAAACATTCAAAATTAAGCTCACCTAATAACTTCCATGTTGTAACTACGCACTTCTTCCTTGAATGACATTGATATATTAATTGCCTCCAGCCTGAATTACAGGTAAACAGGACGAGGAGAGATCGAAGTTCTGCAGTTTTGTCTGTTGGCCTAACATCCATGTTCAAAGTTGGATGGATCTGCCTCCTCGGCTAAGTAGGAAGTTGAACATAGTTATAGCTTCCATGCAATATTAGTCTAACGAAAATTAGAAGCAGGAAGATGATGAAGACGACCAAGATCCAAATTTCTCACCACACTATAAAAATTTCCCATCTTTAGGTAAGACAGATGGAAGAGCTCTTCTTCTCTGATTCCTTGGCACCTCTTATCTCATATTTATGAAAAATTATTACGTACAGATAAGTTAGATGTGAATTTAGCGATATTTTGATAGTATTATGGTAATATACCATCAATGTAATGTGCATGTACGGATTCCGCACCTAATAATCTCCCCCTATTTACAGTTATAGATTTCGTCACTTGTGTGAAAAGCTTAACGCGTTGTGCTTGGCCGGACAAGGATAAACTGTTCGGTTCTAAAGAAATTTATTTTTCCTGAGATGTTATTATCTATAGCAACAAGCTGTAGTCATAAAAGCAAAACATCATATTATTGATTACATTTATATAAAATTCTAATTACATTTATAAATAATGTGTTTATTATTGATGTGGCTGAATAATTGTGATTAGAAAGCATATTGACTGTAATTATAGCATAAGGCTAAAGAATTTATTTTTAAATTAAAAATTAATTTTTTTGTCACTTTTTTTTTCTTAAATATTATTATAACCCAAATTTATTGTATCATGATTAACAATAATAACTAGATTATTTAAAATATTGGTTGGATGTGATTTTGAGAGCTTTTTAATAGAGATTTATCTAGAGTATAAGCTTTGAATCGAGACCTTTTAAAGAATGAGATTTTGAGTTTAACGAATAAGTCTGCAGCCAGATAGGATTGACAATTTATTTAGATTTTCAGGCTGCTAAAATTAGACACAGATCATTTCTTCCTCTCATTTCCTCAAGTCCCCGGACTCATTAATGCAAATTAATTTCTTAAAACTTAATTTAAATAATTTTCGGATTCTATATATTACATAAAACTATTGACACTAAGAAAAAAAAAAAAAAGAATTTTGCAATACAAATTCATGATTTGTATGCAAAACACTGTAATTAAATGAAACTAATAAACAAGATTAGAAATGTAATTTCTCAATATTGTATTGGGGTATCACAGCTAATGGTTTTCTACAACGTTGTTATAAATGTTTGTATGACATGTGATATTTTACAGCAAAAAAAGCCAAATGTGCTGAAAATTTTAACAGATACTCACTATCCTAAGATTCTAAAAAAATTAAACAGCTGCCCCTGTTTCTATGGGCAATATTTTTTTGTTAGGTTTTTTTGGCATGTAGCTCTTTTAAAGCGGCCAGTTCAAATAAAATCTGGAAACTCTCCCAGATATTTCATTAATGTAGGTACAAAATTAAATTCGCACCTCTTTCACTGACAGCCCTATAACAAAGTTGAGAATGACTTGTAACCACATACCAAACATTCTCTTTGCGCTTTCCACTTCCTGAAGCCTGATTAGTCCAAGAACTGCTCTACACCAAAGGAATTTAGAAAATTTTTAATGGCCCAATCTTTCAGTTATCAAAAGAAAAGCCAACGCTTTTAATATTACCGACTGTTTAGCGATTGTTTTATTCTCGTTGGTAAAAGATTTTTTTTGTAATTCAAAAAATCGACTGATATTCTGACGGTATAAATTTACCAACGGTTATCCGACTATTTAACGTTGTTTTTTTCGAGAAATATCGAATCATCAGTAATTGTAAGTTCGTATCACTGATGGTTTGCCCGTCGGTACGAGGGACGACATATATGTCGAAAAAGTATCACACCCGTTTGTGTTTTGAAGCATAAAAAAACGTCAATTATACATTATTTATGCATCGTTTTTTTATATCCAACGGGCATCTGTCGGAAAAGTGTCACACCCGTTTTTACAACCGACGGGTTAAATGTTAGAAAAGTGTCTCGTCCATCATTTATGTGTGCCGCACCTTCAACGTCAGTTATGCTTTGGTTTAAGTGTCGGTAAAAAAGCAATTCAGATAGCTATTAGTTTCACCTACGAATAATTTTGATACCATCACACGACCGACGAAAAACCATCGGAAACCTATAGCATAAGGAAAAATAAATAAATTTTTTCTTTCATATTTACGTTACCACACCTACTATCACAATATTTAATATACAATTTCAAGCATTTAGTGAAATAATATAGTTGTAAAACAGTAATATATCCAATTAAGTAATGAAAAAATAAAATGCATTTACTCTAAAATATATACATCATTGTTCACACAAAAAATATATGTCAAAATTGTACGTAAACATAAAAAAAATGAAAAAATAACCCCTCATAATCATCCTCCTCTATCTCGTCAACCTCATCCTCATTGTCCTCTGCCGCTTCCTCCTCCAATGCTGCTATGGTCTTGCCATGCTCTCTCATTCGCTACTGAAAGGAATTCAATTCAGCCTTCAACTTGGCCTCCATGTTGGCCTCCAGCTCTGACCTCATCAGAGAGAGGCGGGTCTTGATATCCCGAAACTGCTTATATGCAACAGTATAACAATGCATCCGATTATATTTTCACTTATTTTTCCTTACTTTACAACAATACCAAAAACTTGATCCTGAAAAAAATAAGAATTTAACTTTTTAATTTATATATATATATTGGGATACTACACAAGTATACGTATCGTTATCAAGTAATACATGATTTTTTGATTAAGCCCCGAATATCAATCCCACGGGAAAAATACGCAATGTGCTCTTTCAAACAACAAACTTCTATTTCAAAAAGACAATTACGTAAACTATAGATCATTTGAGGGTAATTAAATTCAAATCTTATTGGTATTTTTGATATTTTGAAAAAACAGTAACAACTTCTAAATAATTTGAGTTTATGTAAAAGAAAAGCACAGAATATGAAAAATATATTTCTCCTTTTCATGAGTCAGTAATACGTATAGGAATTCTGTTGTGGAAATATGTAAATTGTGTTGTGCCAAATAGGAGCAATAATATTTTTTACCCTTACTAGAAATGTTATAAAGAACATTGGTTAATTAAAATTTTGAATAGTTCTGAAGACCGGCTAGGCAAGGAAGATACCAGCACTCACTCTATAGTTACCTCGATTCCCTCCACCTGGGGGCTAACATCTCGTAACAGAACCTAAAACAATAAACCAAGTTGGGGTATTCTAAGCAATAAACCAAGTTGGGGTATTCCCTCCACCTGGGGGCTAACATCTCGTAACAGAACCTAAAATAATAAACCAAATTGGTTAATAATATTTTTTAACTTGTCACTTTAAAGTCCTCTAACTTTACACCCTTCAAAAATTATTTCTCTATTTATTTGCACTAAATCATACAAATTACATTCTCATTCATACAACCTCATGTGATTCTTTTCAATTGTTGATTGAGACAATACCATCTCGGTTCTTACATATTCTTACAAAAAAGTTTAACATCTAGATGGGTCAAATCAAGAAGTAAATGAAGTACATGGAACTAAATCATCACAACTTCTTCCAACATTAAAGATCAATACTCTCTACAACTTTCATCCAATGCATTAATGACTTATCATTTTAAGGAGAAAGATAAAGAAAACTAACTCAGAATCCATGAGGAAACCAAAACCATACTTTAGTTAAAAGTTGAAATCATTGTAAAACCAACAAGAAATCTCAATTAAAACCAAAAGTAGTTCAAAACAAAAGATAAAAACTTATCTCAAATCCTCCACCAAACTCTTGAAGTTCCTTTGAATCTCTTCTCTTTTACATCACTCTCAAAATAAACTAAAAACAAAAAGGATAAAGTAAATTTGTGTGGTGCCTGAAAATCTCTCCAAAACTATCTCTCAAAACTCCTCAGGACTCCTCTTCAAACTCTTTTCAGAACTTTCAAGCACCCCCTTTAGTTATCTTAATTCCCTTTTTTTATAAATTTTCCAAGAGATGCCTTGGAAATTCTTCAAAATGTATTCAAATTCGATGTATTCTTCAAGGGATGTCTCCTTTCACAAGTCTTTTAATAATATTTTTGTTCTTAGTAGTCATAACCACTCTTTTTAGCTAATAAGTGCCTCAAATGTCTCTTCAAAATTCAGCCAAATGAAGAAAACGACCAAATAACTGCCTCTGGCGCTTAAGCGCAGGGCCTCTGACGCTTAAGCGCGGGGCCTCTAGCGCTTAGGTGCGGTCTTTTCTATTTCACCGGCGCTTAAGCGCCGGATCTAGCGCTTAGGCGCCAAAACACTTTTGCACAAATTTTATATTTTTGCTCCAAATTTAATCTTTTTTCACTCCTTTTAGCATTTTCAACTTTTTACTTGCACCTGAAAGAAAAACACACAAAAAATTTCCATTAAAGTGCAATAGCTAAAAAATAGGTATAAATATGTGTCTAAAAATACTATATGTTTTAGTTGTATTAGGCCTCCATCTTAGCAAAGAATGCTGCAACACACTTGGAGATCTCCTATGCAGTAGAGGTAGATGCTGTAATAAGGAGACCATCCTTGCCTCCAGTCAAATAGCGTTGTGGCCTCTCCATATGTGTGTAGCGAGGGTGGTTGCAGTGGTGAAGGCGGAGGCGGGGCCGGGAGCGGGTGTATGGAGTGGGGTGGGGATCAGAGCTGTGGTGGGAGTAGGCGTTGAGTCGGTGGTGGGCGTCGAAGTCAGGTGGCCTCTCCTAATGTGCTTCTTCGCCAGATAGCGTTGTGGTCAACGCTGCCTAGTGGGGAGGGAGACTGTTCCTGCCTCCAGTCGACATCTGCAATGAGGAGAACAAATTTTATTAATTGGTACACATAACACATACTATGTAATAAAGTAAAAATATAATAGAATGTAATAAACATAAAACACATAAAGTATGTAGTGGACATGTAGACAAAACTGTAAAATGCAAGGTACAACAACCAAAGCTGAAAAACACAAAACTACGTAGTAAACTGAAATATAAATTTCAAGAAAAGGTACAATAAACTTAGTTATCCTACTTAGAATCGTCTACAAAGTGATTGGAGGATTTAGTCATGATCTCTTCTTCAAACGCATCGTCGGAGTCGAACTCATCACCCAAACTAATTGCTTTGTATTCGCTAGTAGGAACCTCTAGATTAATCTCTTCATGGATTGCATCAAGTGGAAAATAGAAACAAGTCATTTCAGTTTTTTAATGGGTCGGTTCAATGTTATTCTAAATATTAATTATGGATTTTGGTTTACTCAAAATGACAACCGCTCAATCAATGTTATCTCTTGCTCTATGTAGATTTTGAAGACAGTAAACCTGACTCTCTTATCTAACTAAGACGAAAGGATCAAATTTAGCATTTCTTTTGCTCATTTTTACTTCTGTGATATTATATAGTTGGTTTACCCGTGTTTCACTATCAGGAGCATGATCGAACCAAGTACGATCGAATGGGAAAACACATCCTACAATAGAGCCTGTAAAAGATAGTTCAACAACTTTTTTTAGAATCCCATTATAGTCTATCTCATAGTCTGACTTATAGTTTGTTTTAACACAAGTGCCGAAATTAAAAGACTTTTTTTTTTCTTTGAACTAGAATCTCGTATGAAACCTCTACTCTATATTTTCATGATGTGCATAGGTCCCCAAGCAAGATCTATCAACCCCTGATTTGTCACTCTATTTGTCCACTAGGAATCTACTAATATATACATAAGAAATATCTTATTAAAATATCTTCTTTTAAGAAAATATTTCCACATGTGAAATCAATCGCGCAAGGGGCTATAGCTAAGAGCATTTTTAGTTCAATAATTGGCTTTGCAGTTGGAAATAAAATACGAAACAAATATGCTCGTGATAGGATTAGAGTAGCTACATTTGCAGGAAATATTAGAAAGAGACATCATGAAGTCTAAATAAACCTCCAGAATAGCTTTTTCTAAATATGAAACAACAATTACCACTGAAAAACTGATTGATTTTAATTTTGACTTGGATTGCTTTAGAGCCGACAACAATTAAGCTCGAAATCAAAATTTTAAAATCCTACCGAGGCTGTTGAGGCTATCAAAGATCAATAATCAACAAATATTTATCAATATTTTATCTTTAATCTTGTTTGTCACCATAACCACAACAACTCATTCACGAGTATATTCCATTCACATTTTAGTACAAGTGTAAAGCTAGTGGTTTTGCAATTGGCTTTTCACTTGGAGATAAAATATTAAAAAAATATATTGTGAGCTGGGTGATTTAGCTACAATGGCATACACTATTAGAGCGAGACATCTTAATAAATTACGAGTCAATGTTTGGCCGTTTAATGATATTCGACAAAACTAATATACTGAGATGTTACAGGATGTGACTTCAAGCCGAGATGATGTTGGATCCAACCAACCAACTTAAGTCTACTAATTTATCACATCCCCATATATATCATTATAACTTTGAATAATAGACCCGAGATATCTATAACTTGCATAACTTCTAAAAGATTTGATCACCCGTAGTTACAACTCTGTCACTAGAGCTACTACCTCTAAAATTATATTTCAAGTGTTTAGTTCTAGATCTACTTAATCGAAGGACTTTAGACTCCAATTTCGGTCTCCATAATTTAAGTTTTTCTTAAACTCTTTATCTAGTTTCATCCACAAGAAGGTTGTCATCGGCAAAAAGCATACACCAAGTTGCATCTTTATGTTAATGTATAGTAAGAGCATCCATAAATAAAGCAAAAACATATGTAATTAAAGCTGATCCCTTATGCAAGTAGGGTTGTTAAAAATCTGATTTCGAGCCAAGTTGGAGTTGCTAGAAATTGGCTCGAAAAACATTCAATCCAAAATTTTGGTCCGTAGCTCAGCTCATTTTATTCGATCTGATCTTGATCTTATCCAACATTTGAATCAATTTTTTGAGTGATTAACAATCTTTGAGCTAAATTCGCTAGATTCACAATCATATATTGTTAACGATCAGATTTCAAGTCAAGTTGGGGTCGGCTCGAAAAAAATTTGATACAAAATTTTGGCTCGTAACTCGACTCATTTATTTCGATCCGATCTTGATCTCAGCCCAAATTCAAATCAATATTCGAGCAATTAACAATGTTTGAGCTAAACTCACAGCCCTAAATGTAATCCAACTGAAATAGGAATATATTGGACAAAACTCCTAGTTGTTAAACCCTAAACCTTAATCACATCCTTCAAACCAAATGAAAAAAAAAAAACATAGATAACAAGTTACCTTCCTCGGTCATTTCGAGTAGTAGAGAAGTGGAAGGAGGAGAAAAATGGGAGTTTCTGGTCATTGTAAGCCTCGATCCCACCACTGCTTCCCAAGCTAGCTCGTATTCCGACTACACTGCGAGGGATTTGAGGACAAGGGACAAAGGCGATGGTTTCGGGGAGAAGATGAGGGCTTCATGTAGAGGGTTTTGGGGAAATGCGAGGGTTTAAGGGAAAGGTGAGGATTTCGGGTGAAGAAAAGCCAAGAGGAAATTAGGACAATACCGAGAGGGAGGAGAAATAGAGCGAGATATAGAGTTTGCTTCAATGGTCTATCAACGACTTTAATGGGTCAGTTATTAAAACTATTACCGACGGCTTATGCCTTCGCTTGATAATAAAATGCATTGGTTAAACCTCTGTCAGATGGCGGGCTCGAAGATAACCGATGCACTATATTCGTCGGTTAATATATACTTATCATCGACGGGTTTGTCCATCAATTATAATTAATAAAGTCAAAAAATAAAATACTGTTGATAAGAGATGATTTATGTTGTAGTTATACAATCACCAACAATCAAGATCGACAACCGTCGCCAAACTGTCCGTAATTAAAACAATCTTGTCGACATATAAAAAACTGTCAGTTATTTCGTTGGTTTTAGCACTTTTTCCTATAGTGCTAGTTGTGTAAAAAAATATAAATTTCAGTCCTGACAAAATTAATTTTTTTTTTAAATTAGATTTAATTTTGGAATTTTTAAAATAAGGGAAAATAATATATTCTGTATTTTATGTCCTTTTTAGGACTCTTAGGTGTGTGTTTGACAGTACAGTCTTAATTGGATTTTGGCTAGCTCTAGCTAAACACTAAAAACATGAAAAAGTAAGTTAGATAATATTTTTTCACATTCCGTCTTTTTCGCTCACGTTACGTTTCTTTACGACATAAATCTGGCATTAATAAATCTGATCATTTAGATGATTTCTTATGTCGCTGCTCAAACACCACCTCCATAGCAAGCTACATCCCCGTTGTGGAATTTACTGCATTTGATAAATCTTATTTAATGTAAATTCAAGTTGCAGCCAAATATCATCGTAGGTGTATAATTAAGTTAAAATTTTGTATAATAATTAACAGTTACATGTTATATGGACTATTGTTTTTTTAAAATTTTTTATAAGAATATAAAAACTTTATCAAGCTAATTTCACCAGCAAACCTAACTCACCAATTTATTAGTATAAATGGAGCTATCGTTTTCCCCCGGACTATAACTAAGAAGACTTGAATAATAGCTTTAATGTGGTTTGTGTTGAAAATCATGGATTTATTGTTATTAATTTATTTCATTTGAAAATTTTCTCGCCGTACATCAAGATTTCTTTTCTTTTTCATGTTTACACCCAATAAAGAAATATGAGAGGGTTGATGTATAGACTTGCGCTTAGATTTGAAAAGATTTCTTTTTTTTTTCTTTTTTGACCCTCATATATATATGAAAATTGATGTAAATTCATAGCGCCTGCAAGGCCACGCTTGATTTAGTTAAAAACCAAATCCTCAATTAAAATATGTTTAAAACGTGAACTTATCCTCCATTTAATGAGCAGCTGAAAATAAGGTGGCATAATCCAATGAAAAAACCGTCAAAACAATGAGCAAATTCCGCCAAAAAATTTTGGCAGAATATTTTCATTGATGATGCGGGAAGTAATTTAGCATTTGTTAGTGATGTAGATGAAAAAAATAAGAACTGAGAAGAAAGTTTGGAGTTGCGTGGGAGAAAGTGGTTATGTGGAGAGGAAAATAAATATGAAGAAGATGGATATAAATGGGGGTATTTATAAGGTAAAATAGAAAGTATTATTGTTTTGGCTGGGTGATATATAACTTTTCATGCATAAATTGCTTGAAGATTGCTCAAATATTCAATATTACATCTTTGCCAACTGCTATTTTACTATGGTCGAAATGGGGGATTTATAATTGGAAATAAAAGGCTGTTACGATTGGGGGAATGCTAATGAAAGAGGAGCAGGGCTTGAAAGATGCATTTTTATTTCAATCTTTTGCTTCTTGATATAAACTCATAACACATAGTACTAGGTCTGTTTCTGCTAAGATTGTGCTAACACATTTCAATCCTATGACTACTACTGACTCTTTAGAATATTTTTCTATTTTTTGTTACAAAAATCCATTGATTACATATTCTAGAATTTTCTAAATCACGTTTTCAAAGCTTGTATTTAGAATATTTAAATTTTTTTTTAGAAAGTGTCTTTAGATTTTTTCAAAGATCATTTTAGATTATGGGCTCAATTAAAACACAATTTTATATGGGCCAAAAAACACCCCCTCTTAAACTTGAGTCATCCCGAACAATTTTCTTATCTCGATAAAATGTACATATTTGAGTAGCTTGATGAAGATATCAGTCACTTGATCATGAGTCACATACTTCATTTGCATATCATTTCTTATGATGCAGTCTCTAATGAAGTGATAGCGTGTGTGAATATGTTTACTTCAATTATGAAAGAAAGGATTCTTAGCTAAAGGGATAACTAACTTATTGTCTTCACAATCTTCATTGGCTCTTCTTATGGCAATCTTAACTCGTTCATTAAATTTTGGAGCCAAATCAAATGAAAAACACAAAAGATTGCAACAATGTGCTCATTTTATCAATTAGAAAGGGTGACAATTGGTTGTTTATTTGACATCTAAGTAAAAAATAATATACATCTCACATATAGAACATGAACCCTTTGATGCTTTCTCTCTCATCCAAGACTCCAACCTAGTTGATATATCACTATATCCGACAAGCCTGAAATATATATCCGAAAAGCTTGAAATCTTTTGATGATGAATAGAATAAGTCAAACTCTATTGTACATTTGATATTAAAAAAAAAAAAATAGCAGCCTTCAAGTGAGTAGTAGTTGGAGCCTCTATATAACAACTAACAAGTCCAAAAACATGTTGAATGTCTGGCTTGGTGTAAGTCAAATAGCATAAGCTTCCGACCAAGATCTAGAAAAAGGTTGGATTAGCCATTTCTATATTCTTATTTTTCAAATAACTTGCCTGCACACTTTAAGTCATCCACATGAAATTACATTATCAAAATATCTTAGTCCTTGACTTTGATGTAAAAGGCATGCTGATGGGAGCATTTGATGAAGTTATGCTAGAGTAAATACTTTTCAATGGGGTTGTTCCATGTCCTAGGTGCTTGTTTCAACCCATAGAGAGCCTTCTTCAACTTCAAAAACTTGTTATCTTTGTCATTTGGCATTCTAGCCTAATGGTTCTTAAATGTAGACAACTTCTTCATGGACTTCATTCGTAAAGTCAGATTTTCCACCTATTTTGAGCTTCTAAAGAAATGATCAACTAGCCTAATTATTTTAAGTCAAGTAATAAGTGAAAATACCTCATCATAGTCAATGACATTGATGTGTTTGGACATGCAACTCAGCAATGGAGGGCTATTAACCATACATCTTAGCATGTATAGACAAAGAAAATGATTAGCAATGCATATTTACGTCAACCATTGAGTCGTATGATCTTAATATCCTCCTTAGTGCTCTGTGTAGGGGATCAAGCCTCCAATGTGGAGTACAGTGCCCCTGACCCCTCGGTTGTTGGATCTGCTAGTTCGTATGGCTCTTCCTATGATACTTCGGAGCTGCCCATACTATGATCAACTGAGCCAAAACTCCTCCCCCACCCAACCGAGCTACCCCCCTTTCTACAGGCTATGATGAACAAGTCACCAAGACTATGTCTGCCATGAATCTCAAAGATTCAGTGGATCCGGTTGTGAAGCTTCAGCAGCCAACCGAAGGACCTCTGCAACATAAAGTATAACAAAATAAATTTTAATAAGTATTCTAATTCAAACTGAATGATCATACCTCAAACTTGTGTAACCACATGTCCCGAGTCGCACTAGGGATATGCTTTCAGGAGAGATACATATGCTTATATCTGCTCAAATGATCTCTGTGATACATGTCACAGGCAGCTTGTGAGAGATGATTCTGAAGAAAAAATATTAGTTTCACAAAATATTGAGAATTAAAAAGGAAATTGATTAAATGTTAAAGATAACTTTCGAGTCCCCCTCCAACACAAGATGTACCTATCGAGGGGCAAGAGTCCTGGAGCCAGGCTCATTAGAGGAGGAAGTTTGATCCTGAGTAGAAGGTGGTGCAGGAGTGGTTGTAGTAAGAGGGACTGCAGTAGCTGGGGTTGTATTAGGAGGGGTTGGAGTAGGTGGTTATGTAGTAGGAAGGAGTATAGTAGGTGAGGCTATAGTAGTAGGGGCAATAATGGAATTGTCAAATACTCAAAGAGGTGTTGCAATACGTGTAGCATTAGGTGTGGAAACATGTGTGTCAGTAAGTGTGGTAGTAGATGTGGGAGCAGGTTGGAAAAATGCAAGTCCTTCTTCCTGTTCCTATAAGTGCTTCCCGAATTGACCAAGACATATGGTCGATTAGGTGGCTAATGACCAGAGAAAAATATGTTGAGATTTTCATACCTATTTTATATTGTTTTTGATGATATTGCACTTTAAGGAAAGGTATTTTTTATGTTTTGTTGCAGGAATGATGAATTAGGGTAATTGGAGAGAAAAGATGCAAAAAGAAGCGAATTTGGAGCGAAAAGGACCAAAATGTGCAGAATTGAACTAGGGCGCCGACGGCGCCATCTACCCCGCCGACGGCGAGATTTTCCTGAGACTCCAGAATTAATTCATTAAGAAGGTCCACCGACGGCGCCCTCGAGGCCACCGATGCCGAGCTCGGCGGTTATGCCCAATCAGGGTTTGGATAAGCCCAAATTTTGAAGGGATGCTTAGGAAACTCTTGGGAAATCTCATCCACAACTTTAAAAGAATGTTTTGGCAGAAAATTGAAGAAGAAGAAGAAGTGCTAGAGAGAGTTCCTGGAGGTTAGAAAGGTTTCAATAGTGTGTAAAAAATGTGAGGAATTCTTCGAGAGATTGTAAGAGTGGAGGGAAAGTGAGAGATTTC
>JXCR01029457.1:84507-117480 GCA_002079205.1 Phalaenopsis hybrid cultivar | reverse complement strand
GCGCTTTCTCCCTCAACTCCTCCACTGCTTTCTGCGCAGCTCGCAGCTTTTCTTCCAAATCCATCCTCTTTTTCGCCTCTTCTTCAAAACCTCTATCTTTGATTTTCATCGCCTGCTGCTCCTCTAAAACTCTCTTCTTCAGATCACAGATGACCTTTTCATTCCTCAATTTGTCAAGAGACAGTTCGCGAGAGAGAGACTGGATCTGATTCAAAAGTCGCCTCCTTTCCGCTTGCCAGCCCTGCTCCCGAGCTGCAAAGATGGACATGACCTTCTCGTTAGCCTTGGCATCCTCCGCACGAATCTGCTTCAGCTCCATGACCTCCAACACGGCCTTCCTCTCATTCTCGAAAAGTTGTTCATGCCTTCGCTGCACCTTCTCAAAAAGCAACCCCAAAAGCTGCGCGCTGCCTCGAAGCATAATCTCTTCGAAACANCACGAATCTGCTTCAGCTCCATGACCTCCAACACGGCCTTCCTCTCATTCTCGAAAAGTTGTTCATGCCTTCTCTGCACCTTCTCAAAAAGCAACCCCAAAAGCTGCGCGCTGCCTCGAAGCATAATCTCTTCAAAACTGTCCTTTTGCCGGCCAAGCTCCGCACTTGGTCCGTCCATGGCGGACAGGAACTGTAGAGCAATGAAAGCACACGAAACACCGAAGTACATCGGATATGCGCTGACCGCATTTATTTCTTCAGCCAAATTTGGCAGCTTTTCTTCTGCCATTTTAGTTCAGCAGCGCCCTTGGAGAGATGGAAGTTAGCCGAGAATACCAAATTATTTGCTGGCTACAGAAATCAAAATAAAAGAAGCCATGACCAGATCCTCCTTCTTTCTGACACAAAACGGTATCAGAAATCATGGATAAATCTCCCTGTTATAAATGAACGATTGAGCGAGAGAAAAGGGAGTCCTTGCCCTCTAATCATGGCAGCTGTTACAGAACAGTGTGTGGATTTCACATGTGCGAGAATGGGAGATTAATTAATTCCTGGTTTAGAAAGGCTGTAATAAATCATGGGAAAGACTCCATGGCTTTCTCTCTGAAGCGTGGGTAGTTTTCAATGGAAGAAGGAGACGCAGGCAGACGAGACCGATAAGCTAATAGAAAGTCTAAGAGAAGACTAAGGAAGTTTTTTAGCTCATTTTTTAATTGATTAATGATGTAAGCAGGGAACAGCCTTCATATTGACGGCAATAATTGTAATAATAATTTTGCTCTTTGTGGTGTATTATATAAAAATATTAGATAAGTATTAATTAGTGAACAGATAGGGAGAATCGTAATCGAGCCGAGCCAAGTCGAGTATATCATTGTTTGAACTTAACTTGTTAGAGTCGAGTATATCATTGTTTGAACTTAACTTGTTAGAATTATAAGTTGTTCATGTTCAGCTTAAACTTGTGCTGAGTTTTCATACGTTGTTCAAATTTGATTTGTTTAACTTTTTCAATATTTGAACTTGATTTGTACTTGATTTATTTCTTACAATTGAACGGATAGTTAAACTACCTAAAAATTCAAACGAGAATCTAGATTTTCATATTAAGAAATATAATAAATAATTTTGCAATTCTAATCATAGCTATTAATTTGTTGATTATGAACTCTAAAATCTTTAAAGTTTACTAATTAGTTACATAATTCTTATTTGTAGGACTACAGTAGTTCAAATTTTGTAAGTGAAAGAACTAAATTAATCCTAAAAATTTTAGGGATGATCATTTACTTAATCATATTAATAAGAAAATAATAGCAATAAGGCAATCCACATTAATGTTGTTGGTAATTGCAGTGTGATTATCATAAAAAATGAACTCACTATATTTAAGATTATGAAAACTCTACAATAAAAATCTTTTATAACACAAATATCTCATTTTAAATTATCATTCATTTATCAATAAAATCAATATATAATNCGCTGACCGCATTTATTTCTTCAGCCAAATTTGGCAGCTTTTCTTCTGCCATTTTAGTTCAGCAGCGCCCTTTGAGAGATGGAAGTTAGCCGAGAATACCAAATTATTTGCTGGCTACAGAAATCAAAACTAAAGAAGCCATGACCAGATCCTCCTTCTTTCTGACACAAAACGGTATCAGAAATCATGGATAAATCTCCCTGTTATAAATGAACGATTGAGGGAGAGAAAAGCGGGTCCTTGCCCTCTAATCATGGCAGCTGTTACAGAACAGTGTTTGGATTTCACATGTGCGAGAATGGGAGATCAATTAATTCCTGATTTTAGAAAGGCTGTAATAAATCATGGGAAAGACTCCATGGCTTTCTCTCCGAAGCGTGGGTAGTTTTCAATGGAAGAAGGAGACGCAGGCAGACGAGGCGGACAAGCTAATAGAAAGTCTAAGAGAAGACTAAGGAAGTTTTTTAGTGCATTTTTTAATTGATTAATGATGTAAGCAGGGAACAGCCTTCATATTGACGGCAATAATTGTAATAATAATTTTGCTCTTCGTGGTGTATTATATAAAAATATTAGATAAGTATTAATAAGTGAACCGGTTGGGAGAATCGTAATCGAGCCGACTCGAGTCGAGTATATCATTATTTGAACTTAGCTTCTTATAATTATAAGTTGTTCATGTTCAGCTTAAACTTGTGTTGTGCTTTCATACGTTGTTCAAGTTTGATTTGTTTAACTTTTTCAATATTTGAACTTGATTTGTACTTGATTTATTTCTTACAATTGAACGGATATTTAAACTAGCTAAAAATTCAAACGAAAATCTAGATTTTCATATTAAGAAATATAATAAATAATTTTGCAATTCTAATCGTATCTACTAATTTGTTGATTATGAACTCTAAAATCTTTAAAGTATACTAATTAGTTACATCATTCTTATTTGTAGGACTACATTAGTTCAAATTAATAAGAAAATAATAGCAATAATACAATCCACATTAATGTTGTTGGTAATTGCAGTGCGATTATCATAAAAAATGAACTCATTATATTTAAGATTATGAAAACTCTACAATAAAAATCTTTTATAACAGAAATATCTCATTTTAAATTATCATTCATTTATCAATAAAAACAATATATAATTAATAATGAAACTAAAAATATTATTGATATAATAATATATTATTATTAAATTTAAATAAACTCTAACTAATTAAATTTTATTTAAGTAATATATCATGTTCATAATTCAAGTTATTATCAAGCTTAATATCGAATACTTAATAAGTTACTTACTGAACGACAGACGAGTTTGTTCGTGAAAAAAAACGAACAAATTCGATTATATTAATATTCATTTCGTTTAAATTCCAGGCTTTTAAAATTGCTCAAGCGCGTTTATTTATTAATTAGAACAAACAAGATCGAGCTTTGATCGAGTTGAGTTCAAATTATTCATCGAGTGCATTGATTCGGGACAACATAAGATAAAAAAAAAGGAAGAACTTTTTTCTAGAATTTATACTCAATATTTTTTTCTTAAAAACTCTTCATGTTTGCCAACAAAAAGAATTCTATAAACTTTTTAAAAATAAATGATAGCATAATTTAAATGAGAGAATTCTCAAAATAAATATAAATATTTATTTAATTAAATTTATGCATTGTGCATATTTTTCAAACATTAAAAAATTATTATAAAAATAAATAAAAAAATAAAAGCTGGCAACATCATGGGCTGTACCCCAAGTTCTTATCAACTCAACTAAAAAAGGGGCAGAGCCACCATGATTGAAGAAAAAGGTTGTCTGATTTAAGAAGAGAATAAAAGAAAAGCAGGAAAAGAATGACTTATTGCCACCAGTTTAGGCTCAAGGCTACGTGGATTGATATGCCTATTGCTTTCCTTATGGATGAGTCTAATACAATTTAATACATTTGCCAATCATATATCCCTTGAATTCATACCTTTTATGGTTTACAATGTAATAAATTTAATGATGAATTCTATTAAAATGCACTGCCAAATACAAACAGAAGATAAGAACACATAAGCGCTAGCCGAGCTCAAGGCAAACTCATTAGTTTGGTCCCAGGAAGAGTCGTCAAGTTGAGCTCTCAAGGCAATTTTGGCTGTTAAATCCCAAAGTAAATTCCCATGTTGAGCTCAAGTGGAGCTCACTAGTTGGTTCTAAGTGGACTCGCCAAGCCAAATTCATGACATTTATCAACAATAATCAAGGTGGAGGGATAAATCCATTAAGGTCATAAAAACTCACTTGAAGACATCATTAAACTTGTCGGGTTAACTTAGTTAGGATAATGCCTAAACCTATGAGGTCACTTAGTGACCATCTATAAATGAACCAATGACTTTTGTAGATCTGATAGACGGCTATCAATCTAAGTCTTTACTTAGGCTATTAGCTTCTTGTAGTTTTCTTTGTACCTTGTCAAATTAATAAAAAGTTATTTAGCCATTCTTATGGTGCTCAAATCCATATCATCAAATAAAAAAAAAGAGGTTGCAGGAGTAAAGCTAGTTTTACATAATTTTACTCAATTTAGGCTTTCCTGGCACTTGATTTACTAATTTATTCTTTATTGAGCTGATAGAGGATTTTCCTCTTCTTCTCAAATATTTTCCCATCTCACATCTCTCAAATACCTTCTCTAGTAACTATAATATTTTGGCAAGCCCACAGACAAAAAAATATCATTCAATCTTTTCAAGTGTGTGGTGAGCATTGACCTGATCCAACACGGGCTTCTGCATGTGCATGTATCATGTAAGTAATAAATGGATTGAGTTCAAATATCATCCCAAGGGGAATGAAAGTGATGTAAAATCCAATTTAATTCAATTAAAAAAATGAAAAATTGAAATGGTTGATTGCTATTTTTTTTAAGATTTTTTTTTTAAAAAAAAGACTTCTAAAGAGTCGTGACACTAGCATTGGGCACCTTAGTGCTGGTGTCATAACTAATGTCACATCAACTCCAAACGCATTAATGCTAGATTAGGCTTTCACTTCATAGAAGATGAGGCAACACCTCTGCGCCATGCTTTGGGCACCTAAGTGCTAGTCTAAATTCACAAAAAAAAATTAATTTCTCTAGTTTGTTTTAAGTCATTTGATTTAGAAATGTAGACACAAATATTAAATCTAAACATGTCTTTTTTTCATTGATAATTAAGGAAGATAATAAATATTACATAATCCCCATAGGGTCACACATCAGTGTGAAAAAAAAAACAAAATAATGCTAAAACTCTACTTCTATGTCACATTAGCATCATCACTATCAATGTCATCATCATCATCATCACCTCCTCCCGTCGTATCACTTGGGTCGGCATCATAGAAAAATGTGAAGGGATGTGGACTAGGGCGCGTAGGTAAATCGCCCTTGAAATGGTGCTAGAAGGCCTGTGCCTACCATATGAACTTTCTATCTTCCCAGTCATAATGGAGATTTTGCCACTACTTCACATGATTGATGTGGAAGCCAAAGGAGTCAATCTTATATTCCATTCAAATAACACAACCCTCCAAATCTTAGAGTTCATCGACTACGGAGTGAGTGTGGTGAGGAAGAAACTCAATAACTACCAACATCTCTACGAATACCTTGAAGGCACAGATGGCTACCGCCATGATGGGCTTCTTTTGAAAAATTTGCGCTTGGACTACAACTTTTATGTAAAGATTGAAGATCATCATTGAGGCCTGTTAATATAATTTTTGTATGAGATCATTCATGTGCTTCACCTCTCTAAGGTCTGCGGTCTAGCCTTCAAGGTTTCCTTCGAGACCTCTTGGAAGACTAGAAGTGGGACCAAAACCAAATAGAATTTCCAATATTTCTTCACTCCATAGAGTTTCATATGCTTGGCTTCAAATCTTTAACCTTTGGTTGAGCTGGTTAAAACTAAGTCATCAAAACAAAAGTTGAGTACCGATAAGGTTGGAAATGCGCTAGGAAACCCTTTGACCATATATACTTGGGACATTTAGGCACTTTGCACTTCCCCTTCCTGACTCCTTGGGAAACCCCTTTTTTGGTTCATAAAAGAGCACATTTGGTATGAGGCCCGCCTTCGACCAAGATAGGACTTATCCTTTGAAAATGAAAAGATAAAAAAGAAAAGACCATCAATTAAATTTCAAAATGCAAATTAAAATTAAAATTGAATAAAATCAAAACTATAATTTCAATTTTTCATTTAAATCAATATCAACAAATTTTAGCTCCATTTAAAAAAATTCAATAAAAATCACATTCATTAAAACCAATTTCAATCAAATCCACTAAAATCTATTCTATTAAAAATTAAATCTATTAAAATTAATTCCAATAAATTAAAGTTAAAAAAATTAAATCTATTGAAATCAACTTCAACCAAAATTGAAATAAATTTCAACAAAAAAATTAAATATATTAAACTTAAGTATTAAAAAAATTAACTTATTAAAATATATTAAAATCAACTTATTAAAATTTATCACAACTGAATTAATTCAATCAAACTCAAAAAAAATTTGAGAGTGTTGGAATTAAGTTCAAATTAATCCTAATAAGTTCACTAAATTTCACCATATTTCAGTAAAATCAATTTTAATGAAAATCAACATGATTAAACTCTACCAAAGTGAAATAAGAAATTAAGCCTTAAACAAAATTCAAACCCACAAAATAAAATAAAAATTGAACCAACCTAGAACCAAATATAATAAAACAAGACTTGTAAATAATAAAAATCAATTAAAATTGACTTAAATTAATACAAGGAAATTAAACTACCAACAAATTAATTAACATAAGGAAAATTAATTTAAACCCACCAAATTTAAAAATAACATAAATTAACACACCAAAAGTATCAAACCAAAATTAAAAAATGCATCAAACCTAAGCCCAAACTCTATGTTTAAACACAAGTCTACCTTAAGTATAAACCAAATCCCGAACCCACTAAACCCAAGCTAACCCTAAAACCCACATAGCTTAAAATTGAGCCCATTCACCCACTAATAAATGAAACAAATAAGATAAAATAGAATCAGCCCCATCCCCCAAATATAAGCCAAACACTAAAGGACAAATTCCATCATGCTAAAAGTAAAATTTCTCTACATGGTACCCCAAGCCACTAAGACCTAAATAAAATCTAAAGGGACTATATCCAACCTAATCAAGCTTTAGCCACCATGTTAGTGCCTTTTCCAATAGAAACCAAGCTCTCTTCATGCTCTCTGCATGGCCATTGGAGTAGCCTCCTTACCTGAAATCTCAAAAGATGGGATGTTGGCTTTTTCTTCAACCCCTTCATGCTCTCTAGAATGTTTGGGATTTTCTTGTATTCCTCTATATAAAAAATTCTAAAGTATGATGAAAAGATAAACTTATCAACATTAATGAAAACATCTCATAAAAACCCCCTAGAATAAGTTAGTGAATGGTCTACTAACTGCAAGATACTTCGTTTTCACTTGTCTCAACCCTTATCTTCTTATTGTAGAAAATTTTATTAAATTCATTCTAGCTCTCAAATTAAATAGTGCCTTCCCAAATAAAATTTCACCTATAAGGCAATGTATAGTAAATCTCCCTTAATCTGTTAATTTCTATGCATATTTTTTTATATTATTACGCTACATCCATTTATTAATAATAGAATCTTAAAATTTTCTGATTTATATTTTTTACTTAATATATTAATCATTAATTTTATGCAATATATATTTGCTTATGGGTGTCAATAAATAGGATGTTAATGGTAAGCATGTTGAATAATTCTATAAATCTAAATAATTATGTTTCTAGATTTATTTTTAAAATCTTTATGAAAAGGGTGGTTGTGATCTCCTCTCCCTTTTTTTTTCCAAATTTTAATTATTTAATTATTTTATTTTTAAAATAATGTTCATTCTGATATACCCTAACCATCACTTTAACATCTCTTCTAACTCCTTAACAATAGTTAACTAGATAGGCTTGCATTATTCCTTCCATTCATCTTTTGGGTTCACTTTAGTATTACATGGTAATATATCTTTTGGTCTGCTAACAAAGAACAAACTAATTGTCCTAATTAAATTCAATGTTCATAATGACTAAATCTTGAATTTGTAATTAAGTACCCAAACATAACCTAATCTTTTAATGACAACTTTTTTTTCTTTAGATTGATAAGTTGAAGTGAACTTCAGCTTGTAATTAGGTACATGATTTGAAAAATTATTATATGTTTTCTAGTTCCCTTTAATGTTACTTTGATTAATACTTTAATTATTATTCTTTATATTTTGATTAATACTTCAATTAAATTTGGTGTTTTTTCCTACCTAGGTTATATTTACTTGAATACCAGTTATTTTATCTATTGAATATTTCTTTCAATGAAACACGATATTTTAAAGGCAAAGTTAAGTTGACTAACCAATTCTGTAATCATCATAACTCATAGGTGATCATTAACATAGATTCAATCCAAGATTAGCTAATATCTTCAAAATTATTGTCACTTTTGAAGCCAAAAAGAACAAAATAACAGTTTCATGTACACTCGCTATTTTCTTAAATTAATTATTTAGATGGCTATTAAAAATTGTGGTTAGTCATATTCCTTAAAAATGCATATGGCTCATCATATAATTAATAAATTAATGATCCACCGGCTATAGCATCTACATTTGACCTCAAAGAACCCACTGGCCCATCATAAGAGGTTTGTATAATCATCCAATCAAATAGGGTTTCTTAAATGTATGAAACTTTCTTAATGAATCTTTTGATCTCTCCAAAGTTAAATTTGAATATATAGTTATGAGTAATTTTGTTGCTCAGGTTCTATAGTTAAAGTAACATCTAGAAGATTTTGGACTCAAGTTAGGACATACAATATTTATTTGTATTAACACTTATGCTATAACCTTAATTTCAAATCAAATTAAGCACTCGCGAACTAAGCATAATGAGATTAAAAAAACATTTTATCACGGATTATGTATACAAATTTGATTTTAATATTAAATTTATGTATTGTGATTTGTAAATTGCCATCATTTTTTACAAAAGCTTGTTCTCATTTCTTTAAAATCATTGATTTCTACTTCACTTTCATTTTAATTTAACTTATTATTATTATTTCGTTATGTATCCAAAAGGGAGAGAAGTAGCTATGTGAGTTCTTAGATTAGATTTAATCTAACTATACTTAAGAGAGGATTAAATGGCTTAAATCTTTTCATATAAATTCAATAGCAAATTCTTCATCATTAACAAAAGGAGAGCATGAGGTCACATCACTCTTATTTTGATTATAATAATCAAAATGATTAGATGCTCAAATGTGCTAATTGAGTATTTAAAGTTGATAATAATAATTACGTAGGTTAAACAACTACACACCTACCTAACTAATGATTACAACTTAGAACAACCCCAAATGGGCCACGCCAAGTGCAATAGACCTTGAAGTCATGTCTCAAGATCAATTAGGCTTTGTTCTTATAGACATGCTTTGATTATTTCCTATATTGTGTCTTAATGAAAATTAATTATGAATTAAGGAATTCCTTTCTTCTATTAGATTATTTCCTACATCAAAAAAAGAAAAGCATACATGGAATTAATTAGGTACTTGGCCGAAAATCTAACCTCCCAATCTCTCTCTTGGGGTTAGTAGGAAGTATTTGTAAAAATGCTCCCCTAAACATTTAGAAATAGCCCTACAAATTTTACTTAACATTTTTTTTTCTTCTATTATTTCCTTAAAGCCAAAACTAACCACTAATGTGCAAAAGTTTTATCTTATACCGTAACTTTATTTCTCATGCAAATTAAAATCAGTTTATTTTTAAATAAATCACACATAATAAATCATGCTTGCTAAATCTGAATCTATCTGGTAGACACGTCTGAGGAATAGAGTGATATGGGTCAAGCGAGAAAAAGAGAGCGAGAGAGAAATAACATCGTATTGAACAGTAAAATTGTGTAAACTTTATTCATGAAATTGACCCCATATTTATGGGAATGGGTCAATATATAATTACACACTATGCCCCTGAGGTACATGAGTATGGCCGGGGTACCTTAGTCTGTACATAAATTTGTCCTGTGAGGCCCATGGAGGTGGTCTTGCAGTGACCTATGTATTGGGTAGTTATAAGGCCTCACGTGGTCGGGTGGTCTCGCGACCGGGTGACTATTTGCCAGAAATCCGCATCAATCATCCTAGACTTGGAAAGTTTGTTTTCCGTACTTTATCTATTATGAATTGGGAGGTGACTGGCTCGTTCGAACAGGCCTGATCAACTTACTTCATCATGGGCAATTCTTTTTTTTTTTTTTTTGTATCAGTTAGAGGAGCCCCGCCTCAACGACAAGATGAAGATGGAGTTTGTGGCCGCCACTTCTTTAGGCGCCTGTGATATTTATTCATGATTCATGCTGACACTTTTTTGACGTACGATGCTCATGTGATAACCTAATCAATAAAAGTTGACACTACTTTTATCATTTTGTCTGCACTTTATTTCTGTCATTTTTAGTTTTCATAAAGCGATTTGAGTTGACGATATGAAGTACATGACAAGTTGACATCTATCATGTTGACAGAGCGATAAGGCATGAAGATAAATGAACATGAAGATCTTTTTAAGAAAATTGGGCATCCAACTCTGAAACCATCAACTGAACTTATCTGCATGGCTACACACACAAATTCTAAGAAATTTAATTCTGATTTATAATTTTCATCAAATTGTTTAAAAATAAAGAACATTCTATTTAAACTCGTGCATTTATTCGAGACACAATGGTTGATGTTCGTGCACTTATTCGAGACTTNTTTCAATGCAGTGGTGTTACTCTACTTATTTTTTAAGGCAAAAAACTATGAGAATATGATGCCATATTCAAAATATTATCTTATGAATTAATAATAAGTGTCGTTAGTGCATCAACATTATATCATTTAAATCTTATTATAATAATTTTAATATTGATTACAACCAACTTAACTCTTAATTTAAGCTTTAAATCTTGAATGACTCCATATTTCATATCCAATTCAGTTATCAAAACTACGGCAGAAGTTCTTGTACTTTTGTGTTACCTTTTGGCTATTGTCAAAGTTTGGGTTTTGTGGCGGAGTGATTCACGTCTTATTTTTAGTAGCACTTGTTGCTACTAAGCAGAGAGCTACTCCTAGGGTTATTATTGTTAATATTATTATTTATTTTTGAACTAGTTGGGCCTTCTTGGCACTATGGTTGGTCGTTTTCATTCTTGGTGTCAGTCGACCGATCTTGGAGCCACGATTAAATCTACATTTGTTAGGTCGGATCGAGCGATCTTGATGTCATAGTCTGTCAATCTTCACTTAGTCCTCAGCCTGGCGACCTTGGCGCCACAACTGACCATCTTCATCTCTCGGGTCAGGTCGAGAGATCTTGGCGCTGTGATTTGTTGGTCTTTGTTTTTTGCTTAGTTGGGCAATCTTGGCGTTGCAGCATTCCATCTTCATCTCCAGGGTCAGGTCATGCGATCTTGGCACTGCGGTCTATNGTCGGTCGTTTTCATTCTTGGTGTCAGTCGACCGATCTTGGAGCCACGATTAAATCTACATTTCTCAGGTCGAATCGAGCAATCTTGGAGCCACAGTCTGTCAATCGTCACTTAGTCCTTAGCCCGGCGACCTTGGGGCCACAACTGGCCATCTTCATCTCCCGGGTTAGGTCGGGAGATCTTGGCACTGTGATTTGTTGGTCTTTGCTTGGTGCTCAGTTGGGCAATCTTGGCGTTGCAGCATTCCATCTTCATCTCCAGGGTCAGGTCATGCAATCTTGGCACTGTGGTCTACAGGTCTTCACTTGGTCCTCAGCCAGCCAATCATGGCGCCGCGGCGGGCCATCATCATCTCACTGGTCAGGTCAAGCGATCTTGGCCCCTCGGTCTGTTAGTCTTCACTTGGTGCTCAGTCGGGCAACCTTGGCACTACTACTGGCATTTTCATCTCCTGGTTCAGGCTGGGTGATCTTGGCGTCGTGCTCTGCTAGTCTCCACTTGGTGCTTTGCCAGGCAATCTTAGCACCATGGTTAGCCATCTTCATCACCTAGGTCAGGTCGGACGAGCTTAGTGTCGCGGTTTGTCAATTTGGTGCTTAGCTGACAATCTTGGCGTACCGACTAGCCAACTTCATTTCCCATGTCAGGTTGAACAATCTTAGCATCGCAGTTTGTTGGTCTTCACTTGGTGCTCAGTCGGGCGACCAGGGAACTGCAGCTGGCCATCTTCATCTCTCGAGCCACGTCGGGCAATCTTGGTGCCACCATTTACTGGTCTTCACTTGGTGCTCAGCGAGCGATCTTGGCACTGTGGTTGGCCATCTTCATTTCCCAGGTCAAGCCTGACGATCTTGGCATTGCAGTCTTCCAATCTTCACTTGAAGCTCAGTCTAGTGATCTTGGCACCACGACTGGCCATCTTCATTTCTAGGTCAGACCAAGCGATCATGGCGTCGCAGTCAGCTGGTCTTCACTTGGTGCTCAGTTAGGTGATCTTGACGTCGTGGCTAGCCATCTTCTTTTCCTAGGCCAAGCTGGGCGATCCCGGCGTTACAATCTGCCTGTCTTCACTTTCTTGAAAATTTTGGATCTCCACTAATGTAGTGCTTATTAACTTAATGCTCATTTTCCACGGAATAATAGGAAAAAAAAAGTTTTAGCAAGGTGAGTGAATAATTTTTATCAAACACTTTCAAGGCATACAAGAGTGAATTCATAAAAAGACAAGAAAAGAAACGAGGAATTTTTTTTAATGAGTAAGTTGTAACATCGGTGTCTCGTGACTCGCTCATCTTGGTTCCCTTCTAGGGATCCCACTGAGGGGATCATGTTCCTTCAAAGATCGTTGGGACTATTTTGACAATATGAGCAACATTTATTCGAACGGGCCCAAATGGGGACTCCTGTGCCGACACATTTCCCTATCTCTGACTCATGTGGCCTTGGGCCACAAACTTCTTTAGTTTCCTTGCCTTGATCAATTCCTTTATGATATTCTGAAGGTATATACATCCCTCCATGTCATGGTTGTGGTCTCGATGACACTTACAATACTTCCTTGCATCTTGTAGAAAACCTACAACTCCCATCAACGCAGGATCTTTGAAATATTCATAGTCCTACTGGCATCCACGACTTCCGCCATCGATACCCTCAGAGGTGCAGTTCGTAAGCCCTCATAATCTTCATGCGGGTCACTATTACATGCTTGCCAACTATGTTGTTCATGTCGCTCCGTTCTGCTGCCTTACCGTGTCATCTTTAAAACGACGTCAGATGGGTGGTTTACATTTATCCCACGATCTCGGCCCCCCTCCGAGGGGTCCTCTTTTATGGGCATGGAGCTCTTTTGGCTTCCGTTTGGTGGTACTTTCCTCAGGAAATATGTGTTTGCTTGCCCTCTCCAACAGATCAACCAATTTCTGGGGCTCATTAAGTTTGAGGTCATAGGAAAAACTCTCATACCCTAGACCATTTTTCAAAGAAGCTACAATTGCATCACTTTAAGGTCCTTTACCTCCAACATTTCCCTTTGGAAGAGTGCCATGAATGCGCGCAGGCCCTCGTGCTGACCTGCTTGAGCTTCCATATGGGCTGCACGATTTTGGTAGGTTTTCGGGCATTGGTGAACCACGCCAAGAGAAACTTTTTAAAGTCGACAAAGTTGTTGATGCTTTCGGTGGGGAGTGCATGGAACTACTTCAGGGTTGACGACCTGAAAGTGGTAAAGAACATACAACACTTAAACGTATTTAAGATTTTGAGCAGGCACATGACTATTTGAAAGCAGTTATATGGGTGACTGGGTCTGATCACCCTTTGTAAGCCTCCAAGTCCGGCAATTTGAATTTCTCTGTGTAGTTCATTCTGGGTATCTAAAGGGGGGAAAACGTTCACCGACTAACATGGAATCTCAGTGCGCTCCACTCATTGCCTTTCCACTTATGCAGATCCTGCACTGTCTTGGTACTGTGAGTCATTGACCCTTTAAGGGCTGTGGTTTTTCGCTCCCACTGTTGTGCGTAGATGCCACCTATTGTGGTTGGTTTGTTCCTGTGGGGCCTAATTCTCTGCTAGTTCCGCGACAACCCTTAAAACTTCAGTGATCTGGCCCGTCACTTGTTCCATAATCTGATTCCTCACCTCACGTATCTCTCTCTGCATGCGTTCCTCAATGTTATCTCATTGGATATCCACACTAGATATCATTCTTTGATTGCTCCTTTCTCTCTAGGATTGTTGTGCTCATCTTCTTGTTGACGACATGGCTCCACACTCAACCTATGGATGGATGGAGTGCCTTTTACCTCTCTGAGTGGCTATATTTATAGGCCAAATTTCAGAGGTTTAGTGCAAATATGTGATTTTTAAATAATAAAAAAAATTGTCACAAAACTATTCCTAAGAACGCACGCACATGCAAGTGCCCGCAAGGGTCTACACAACATGCATGTATGGTCACGCAATCACCCTCTACTCCACTTGGGAGCAGTTTGCAGCATGTCGGGCCACATCTTCCATCTTGCAGTTTTGCCTACCTCTCACGTTCTAACCCGACCCAACCCAACCCAGTTGACAGCTCATGCAACCGATTGATGCCCATGATCGACCACAACCTGACTCGGCAGTTGAATCGTGTGACCACCTGCACTACCTAGAGTGAAGCTAGACCCACTCCAGCCCGTGGTCCACTGCTGCCACCGCACGACATAATCGCAAGCTCGAGGAAGCAAATGAGTTTTTGCGGGCGCAAGTGAGCAGAAGTGCACCCTCAGTCCCACTCGTGTACGTTGGCTCATTTCTACCTGTACCATTACGTCCTTGCTCGTATTCGTTCTTGTCTATGGACCCAATTACATCCTTAATATCTAATCATACTCATTTACTTGCACAAACGCACATACAAACCCGCACGTACATGACTGTGCCTCCAAACGTTGACCTCTTCCCTATAAACGCTATCACCACCGGAGTAACATTTCCAAATCGTCGTCATCATCTTTAGATCACAACTGAGTAATTGTTGACAATCATGATAATGACAACCAGATCCAACCTCACAAAGTGCCAAGAACGAATCAAAATGTCTCAAAATAATTTTTTTGGGAATATTAATTTTCGGATGAGATAGACAACATCGCCTGAAAATGTGGGGCAATTAGTATGTCATCAATAAATTTTTATCATCCTACACAAATCTCGAGATATTTTTGAACAAAAAATATTCCTATTTCAAATCAAAGATCATCACACTCCCCAATTTCGATAATTTTATAGTCAGACTATCAAACAAACTCAATGATACTAAAATTGATCCAATCTAAATCCAATCAAGTCCAGATCAAGCCTTTAAAGTACTTTTGGAGGTTTTGGATTATAAATTATAAGGTTAAATGTTCAAGTCGAGCATCTCAATGGGAAGAATCCAACGAGCATATGCTCCATTAATTTTGAGGCCAATAAGTCGCTCAATCTTTAAAAAATCTCCTACAATCAAGGATGATTAATATGTATCGTTTGATCACGTTATTTGAAAATTTACTCGCCAAAAGACCAAAAACCTCTAGTACCTATAATTAGACCACCTCTCTTCACTTGGACGGGAGAAGAGTCGAATTCCCGTGTTATTCTGGAATGAAGACCCGCCGATAACTTATATACATACATAACACTTTGGTGCTTGAAACTAGTGCATGAAAATTTACATTCCATATCCGAAATGTGATCATATTGTTATTTTTCATGTGATAATAAAGATTTGAGTGTCATGCATGTATATATGAAAATTTAGGTGCAACATTTACAAATACTTGAGAATAGTTTGTTATGCGAGTAGATGTCCCTTAAAGTTTTTTTAAAGAGACAAGCTCAAATTGAAGCCGAAACTTAAATTTTCATTGCTAGAAGGTGATGAAAACATGTTCATATGTTATAACTCATTCAAACAATTAGATTAATGGAAGCCACTAAATTAGTAAGTTAAAGTATGCTAAATGAAAAAATCGCTCCAACTGTAGTCTTAAAAAACACAAATAATGAATTTCAGAAACATATCACCAAGTCTTTGCATTGCTAAAACTAGACTATTATCATCTTTCATATGCTCACATCACTGAAACAAGTACATCTATTTGACTTCATATTTTCAGCAAATTAACCGATATCACTAACAGCTATATATATACAAAAAAACTGGAGATCGAGATAAAAATATATATATTTATATGAGAAATGTAAAGAATAAAAATTAAAAACAAATGAAGAAGTAGCATACATGAAATCATACTCAAATAGCTCATAATAGGAAGAACAAGAAGCATGACATTGATGTTTTTGAGTTGGGATCTAACAAAAACTACAATCCTACTCATAACTGGAACAAGTAGTACATCCACAAGGGAGAAAGTAAAGAGAACATCACGATGGGCGCCTATAAAGCTGATGCAGCTCTCATGATGCATGTTCAAAATCAATAGAGAAACAAAATAATACATCAAATGTGGGAGGTTGTTTACCCCGCAGCAGCATCTGTTTTCTAAGCTTTGTTGCCAGGAGATTTCTGCCTAACAATCTCAAAACCTGGGCAGAGTCAACAAGGTGTTCGCTCGTGTCACGCCCTCCAACGCAGACCAATCCTCATTCTCAGTCGTTGAAGGAGGCCTCAGAAGAGAGGGAGATCCATCATCTAAAACACTACTGCTCTCCTCCACTGAGGACCCGGCGGTTCCAAGGTTGTCCAGATTGGATGGCTCCAGCTTATCTCCATTTGCATCCGATGCTTCCATGGTCGGTTCTTTGATCTGGGGATCATCATTGTTCAGAAATAGACAGACTACAGCACAGTCATCAACTTTGGAGGTTGGATGCTTAAATCGCCATGCTCTAACCGCATGGTTGACTAAGGAACGGGCAGCAGAAGATCTAGCAGGTGCAGATGCAACGATGTTGATGACTTCACTGTTGGAAAGCACATCCCAGATCTGTTTGTGTTTGTCAAGGATAAACATAACATCATTGGACAATCAAATTGGACAATGGCTTCTTCACGAATGAAATAATTATTTTTGAAATTCTTTAATTCATGAATATATTAAAAAAAAAAGTATTTTTGATGTCTACATACCCCATCAGTAGCCAAAACAATGAACTCGTCCTTCTCAGTGATGCGATGGTAAGTGAACTCGGGCACTGAGATAAGGCCAAAATCCTTGAGACAAAAATCGCCAAAAGCACGAGCCATGGCTAAGCCAGGAGAGTCATAGTTTGGCAACCAAATCCGTGCTACCTTTGGCTCATCCTTAAGAGCAAAAACCCTGCCTTTCTGTCGTCGAATTCTTTCTGCTTCCTCTGAAAATTTAAGGTTCTCAATAATAAGATAAGTGTTTGATACAATTCTATTATACAGAGCAAAGATAAGAATATCAATTGGCATCATGTAAAAGCACGGCAAAGACCAAAACATTAATATGACTAGAGTTCCTTGCACATATAGACTTTGTATTCATTTGTGCACTGAATCAACATTGAAATGACCGCAGAAAAGGGATGGCAAAAATCATTTTTAAAAAGGGTTTGCCATGACTATTAATAGAACGGCAGATGAATGGCGTAATATGGGGAAACAACAACCCAGCCAGCCTGAGCGCATGCATGTGGCTAGCCAACCAATTTGATGAACTCAATGGCGTCGGTCAAAAAATGATTTAAGTGTGCTCAGAGAACTGATGCATCCTCTAAGAATCCAGTAGGTGGAATTGGCTGGCAGTGCTACAATTGGAAGTGTGAAAGGTGAAGTGTCCTGCCAACAAATTGTTGAGTCAACAGTTGCAATGTCAGCGGCATCTAAGAAATATTTTTTTTTTTTTTTTTTTTTAATCAAAGAGAACCAAACACCCCACAACCCAAAAATTATCAATCAAAGCACAATGCTTGGTAGGAACTGGAAGCAACTACAAGTGGCTTTATCGTAGGAAGAACTTTTGGGCAGCACTATTGAGATTCCGTTTTTTAACATGGGGTAAATTTTAATCTATAGCAGGATTAACTAAAATCATCAGCCTTTCATGAAACATATAGGCTAGGTCTAGTCCATAAGCGTCCAAAGAAGGGTAATCAAGGCAAGAATTCATAAGAATAAATTCTAAGAAATGACATTCTTGGTCGATAGGCCAATTTAAACCAGATATGAAAACCCAAATCAATCCCAACACAAATTTTGGGTTTGGGTCAACCAATTTTAGATTCATGCTAGCTTAAGCAATCTAAGAAAAACAGATCAAATTTTGATCATGGCAGATCAAGTTAAGTTCAACCCAAAAATAATGACTTCATCCATTTTATTCTAATATTCTTTGGTTAAATAACTCATATTAAATTGTAAAATTTTTCCATTTCTTTCTTTCTTTTTTTGGAGATTTCACGTTCACTTAGGATAGCTATGTTACTAAAACATACATGACTTGAGTGCTTTTCATGCTATGTAGGATCTTAATTTATTAGAACTAAATGAAAATATGACACTAAATAGGACGCAATGGAGAAAAAGGATTCATGTGGCCGACCCCACATAGTGGGATTAAGGCTTTGTTGTTGTTGTTGTTGTTGTTGTAGGATCTGACACAAATTTAGTTGAACCGAATTCGAGTTGAAATTTTTAACGTGCTTAATAAAAGGGCTGATTTTGGTTGAAAATATTTAAGTCGGACTAAACCCTGCTTTTTTACTCAAATTGTCACACCAAGTCGAGAGCGCACGTAAAGTCGGTCATCATGCACAAACAAGATGCAGAAAGTGTGATATTCCAAATTGCTAGCACAAGTAGGAAAGACATAAATTTTATGCCAACTAAGGTACCCAAAGAATAGCGTCGAGCATAAGATGGTCGTGTTGCGAGGCAAAAAAAAAGCTATTGAGTGTCAATCAAAAAGGATGGTGCCCAAAGACTGGCATTAAATATCAAAGTAGGGATGTTGATGGAAGGAAAGTCAGTGATCAATTTCAAACGTAAAGGATGACATTGAAGGATGACATTGAGATGATGGTGATGGGTGCTAAGGCAGGAAGGTATCAAGCACAGCAAACCACAAGAAGCAAAGGACGGCATCTTCAATTTTCAAAGAGCTGGCACTAAGAAGATGACATCGGGGTGAGAGCTGCCCAAAGGAAAGGTGTTATTAGCCAACCTGTGAAATTTTTGGGCAAAGAGAGAAGTGACCAAACATAAAATGTTATGCCAATTAACCCAAGTTAGGGTGTTAGTTCAGTAGAGCAGGTATTATTGATTGAGCAAGGATAATTGTATCTGTCAACCAAGAAGAGGACACCAAACAAACAACAAGCGTTGCACCATCCGATCCTAGAGTGTCCAGAGCAAAGAGAGTCTCGATCATTCAAGACAAGTTGGTATCAGTTGACTTCAGAAATGGATGCTGACCAGGAAATTACCGCATCGGCTAGGAAGAATGGATTGCATTAGTTGAGCGAGAAAGGGCGTTGGCTGGGCAAAGAAGGTGATAACCAATTAAGGAGTTAATGCCCAAAGGAAACAAAACCAATGACCATGACCCAATAAGTCAAGAATACGCATATAATTGACAATAGGATTAACATGAAATTAGAGTCTGTGAGGGAGTTGAAAGATCATAGTAATGAAATACCACACGATAGTAATGATGAGTTGATGACTTTAATTTGATGATAGATGATGATATTTTATGTGTTGGAGAGCCTGGACCATCAAAAAGATATCATGCATCAAAATCAAATGTCTCTAGTCAAAGTTCAGTAACTTCAACGATTAAGGATTTGAAGGCAGAAGCTGCTGAAGAACCTATAGAAACATTCTTTAACCCAAATCCCATTAAAGCAATGAAACTGTAAAATGCAGAAAGACATGCATGCTGATAGGAAGGAGGTGATAGAAAGGGAAGCTCAAGTATTTTGTCATTGGATGTATGATGTTGGCTTTCAACACGGTTAAATATGAAACCTTCCTGGCAGTAGTGAAAGCATTTAGACAAATTGGTCATAGGATGAACCGACCACTTATGATGAGGTGTGGGTGCCATATTTGAGAAAAGAGGTCGAACACACAATTGTTGCAACACCATAAAAAGTTTGTCATATATATGGTTGTTCAATTATGGCCGATAGCTGAACAGCTCGTAATGAAAAAAATTTGGTGAAATCTTTTTTTTTTTTAATTGTCCTAGAGGAACAGCATTCATAGAGTCATTTGATGCTACCTTNGAAACATTCTTTAACCCAAATCCCATTAAAGCAATGAAACTGTAAAATGCAGAAAGACATGCATGCTGATAGAAAGGAGGTGATAGAAAGAGAGGCTCAAGTATTTTGTCATTGGATGTATGATGTTGGCTTTCAACACAGTTAAATATGAAACCTTCGTGGCAGTAGTGAAAGCATTTAGACAAATTGGTCCTAGGATGAACCAACCACTTATGATGAGGTGTGGGTGCCATATTTGAGAAAAGAGGTCGAACACACAATTGTTGCAACACCATAAAAAGTTTGTCATATATATGGTTGTTCTATTATGGCCGACAACTGAACAGCTCCTAATGAAAAAAAATTGGTGAATTTTTTTCTTTTAATTGTCTTTGAGGAACAGCATTCATAGAGTCATTTGATGATAGCTCTTATTCAAAAAATATGTTAATGATGTTTGAATTCTTTAGCAAATTTATGGAGAAGATTGGACCACATTATGTTATTCAAGTGATCACTCATAATATTTCTGAGAATATTGCTATTGGTTAGAGACTAAAATTCTAACCATATATTTCAATTTGATTTAATTGTAATATTTATTATATTTCAGTTATTGATTGTTGGATGTTTTGAGAAATTATAGTAAGAAAGAAATTGATGGATAAATATCCACACTTTATTGGACTCCTTGTGCTACTCACTATTTAGATTTAATGATGGATGACAAATTCATAATTCAAAAATTAAATATAGTATTTTCAAAAGGCAGTTGTAGTACATAGTTTCATTTATTCAAGACCAAGATTGCTAGATTGCTAGACTTAATGAGGGGATGATATGTCTAACACTGCAAAATCGCTTATTTAACACTGCAAAATTTTGATTTGTCACTAACTTCTTAACATTACAACTTTTTCAGCAACAATAATCACATGTGAGAAATTGTTTTGTACCATATTCAAGGGCGGCAAAGCAAGCACAGCAAGCTATCTTAAAGCAATCTTTATGGACCATTGTGATATATGCATAAAAATTGGTGGCCCTTGTTGAAGGTCATAAGATTGGTTGATAGAGAAAAAAAAAACCTCTGATAGGTTATGGTTATATTTATGAAACGATGGATAGGGCTAAAGACCTCATTATTGCTCATTTTACCGATAGTGACAAGTACAAGTAGATTTTTAAAATTATTGATAGAAGATAGAAAATGCAACTTTATTGACCTTTGCATGCAGCTGCACTTTTCTTAAATCTCGAATATTTTTTCAGTGAGCCTAAAATTACAAAAGATAAACAAATAGTTGATGAATTATACGCATGCATTACAAGATTAACTAAAGATGCCGATGATGAAGATAAGAAATGAGTTAAGTGTGTATATTAGGGGAGAAGGATTGTTTGGAATTCCTTCAGTTGTAAGACAAAAAACCATTCAAGCACCAGGTAATATGATTTCAGTAAAATTACAGATAGTATTAAATAATAATTTTAAATTTAAATATTACTGAAAATTATTAAATACTTCTCAAATGCTTAATGGCTAAAATATGGCAAAGAAGCTCCACACTAACAAAGTTTTACGATTAAAGTGTTTAGCTTAACTTGTAGTTCATCTGTATGCGAGCATCTTTCAATATGCAATTATGAAACATAAATTATGTATTGGTTCTTATCATCAGACTTTATAGATTACTGATTTTTATAATTTTTAATTGCAGCTTCATAACAAAAGATGAAGTTGACTCAGATGAAGGTAATAAGTTTATTATTGATGAAGATGATTTGACATGAAAAACTGTTGCAAAAATTGCAGATGTTTATGAAATAAGTTGTATTAGACAACAATCTAAAGGCAAAGAGAAGGGATCTTCATCAAAGATTAACATTATTATAAGTGAAAATAAAGATGATGAGGGTGATGCAGAAGAATATGGTTAAAGAGATGATGATGCGGATGATGGCAATGAGGCTTTTTTAACTTATGATGATGATTATTCTTTAGATGATTAATTTAACATCCTATGAAAATATTATGCTTTTAAAAAAATGGAATGATTGTAAATTTAAACTATTGAGATGTTGATTATTGAGCAGTTGAACTTCAACATTATTTTAGTTATTTTAGTTATCATGATGTTGTACAATTAAATTTAAAAGTTTTTTTTTTTTTGTATTTTTTGTATTTTTTTTCATAATTCTTAGCATTACGTGTCATGTTTAAAATGGTGTGTGCACAACACACTAGCTATTAAGGCTCCACAATGACCTTTGTAATATGGTGTGCCCTTCGCCATTAAGTTTGGTTCAGTGAGATTCAAAAAACTATGAAAACATTAAAATACATAGAAATAATAATGTCCAATACGGCTGGAACATGTAGATGTAGGTTATTATAATAAACAAAGATAAAAATGATAAACCAAAGTTTATGAAAAAAGACTTGTTATGAGTCTAAATAAAAATGTAGCAATTTTCTCACAATACCATAAAAGCTATATAAAACAAACTAATATATAACAATGGCTAAATGATTAATCATCTCTCAATGCATATATGCATAGTTCAATTGAATCATTCTCGCCAAAAAGATCTTAACTCAGTTATCTGTAACGAGAACCAATGAAATCGCAAAAGCGCTATATTTCAAAAATAAAAGGACAACCACATTAGATGAAAAGATATACGGGACAGGAGGGCATATAGATTATATCCAAAATTTATAAAATAAGCGAAGCATTCTTATTTTCTAATTTTTTGGAACATTATATGAAAGGAACATTTGCTTTAATTTTTAACCATTATTCCCTCACTAGGATGATGGAGAACGCCAGAGAGATAACTCACAGTGAAGAAGTTAAAGTGTGCTTAGTTCACCCAAGAATGCATTTGTTTCTCAACCAAAAAAAACAAAAAAAATATATGACCATCAAAAAAGAATTGACGGAACTGATTTTGCAATTAAAGTTACTGCATGGAATACAAGTTATGATCATCATAGGCAAACAATTAGGGGTCAGCAGAATAAAAGATATGGTACTCAATAAATATGACAAATGATTGTCAAGAGAAATAATTGGTGAAAGCTAAATATACTTATAACTCCATGTTTTTTTATAACTGCAACCAAACAGTCATTTTGGACATGAAATAAGCATGTACAGAGCCGTAAATTGATTTGCATACTAGGAAGATTTGGCTTCAGGTCCACAGTCAACTGAACTGCAACCAAACAGTCATTTTGGTCTCTTGTACCCAAGATGGCTCTGGAATCTCCGACATTTCCAATCACAATGTCTTGACCCTAAAGAGTGCATCCATGCCGCAATCAAGAAGTTGAAATGAAAAATTATAATTAATTATTGTAGAAAACTTTAAATTTCAAAGCACTTACTTGCTTCACCAGGGTGACTGCAGTTGTGCCGCTGCAAAAGCAGTCAATTTTTCGATTTGATTTAAGTTCTTTATCCATGACCTTGAATGCCTTCAAGAATGACTCCTTCAATGTAGTGTACACTTGTGGAAGCTTGTCCTCCTCCAAATAATTGGAAGCCCTTAACTCATCTTCCAAGCATATAGATGCCGTCCCATCTGAGGTGAGGATTCCTGCTGTGCTTATGCTGTTCTGTCTTGACTCCTCATTTCCCAGATTCACTTTCCATTGAGCATTCAGCTTCAAAGGAAGAGAATCTCTTACTCTCCTGGCAACCATATGTCCGAATGGACCATGGCCATCAAAGACACCACAGAAAACTGTGTCCGTCCTTGAACCAAAACTCTACAAGCAAAAGATGTACATTTCCAATTGTTAAAAAGTAAAATCAAATCAAGGAAGATCTATAATTTTTAATTAACTTTATGGCTTCAATAAAATTAAACTATTTGAAGAATAAATTAAAAAAAAATCAAAAGTCATGTAAAGAGGCATATCTGACAAAAAAGTATCACATAGCAACTCCCAAAAGAATCAAGCTTAATTATACTCGGGGCATGAAACTTGGGCCAACATGAACAAAAGTAAAAAAAAAAAAAAAAATTGGTCGCCAAATCAGCCTTACTAATGCATGAATATTAACATGAAAATGCATTACCCAAATATTATTGAAAATTTTAAGATCAACATAATATATAAATTAAATTAAATACAATGCAAACTATCAAACTTCCAATGGCAAATATTTTATATCTAAAACAAGAAAATACTTTAAAAAAAAAGAATCTTTTACACCCCACCCCCCAACCCCCAAACAAAACAAAATTTAAAAAATAATAATAATTTAAAAGCAATGATTATTTTCTTTTAAATATTAGAAACCTCAATAGTCTGGACTTCCAGTTGTATCATTCCATTATACTATGTTGCCTAAATTGTGAAATAAGAAATACGTGATATTATTTATTACATTTTAATCGAAATTGGACGCGTGTCACACCTACAACGCATCTGTATCTTCATGTGTCAAGCACTCAATCATTTTGACACATCATAGATTCTTATGACTTGCATGCCGACCATATAGGAGATCTTTAGCATAAGGCCAATGTAAGAAATTGAGAAAGTAGCAGCGTACCGTCATTTTTTTCCATAAAAAGAACTAACCATCAGTTAAAAGTAGATAAAAAAATAATTTTTTTACAAGAACCCGTTCAAAAACTGATCAGCTAAAACAAATTGCAAGCACCAAGAACACAATACCATGATCCATCCTCAGTTAAATGATGCAGAAAAACTCGAAAAAGTAAATAAAAAATAAAAAATCGAGAGCAAAAGAAACCCTAGTAAGAGAAGCAACTGCAAAATTGAGAAAGAATTACAGACAAACAAAGAGAACCATTAAAAATTCACAAGTAATTATACCTCCCACACAATCATGGCATCCTGGTTGATCCCTTTCTTTCCCTGCTGACTGAAGAGGGAGGCTATTCCGCTCTCCCCATTACGAAACATCCTTCCCGGAATCCGTTGGAGTTGTTCATTACCACGGTTCGACTCAACAGATGAGTGCCGGGACAAACTTTGCCTCCTCCCAGCCTTCTTTCCCCTCTGCTGGCCCAAAGTCGGTGAACCAGTCCCGAAACACGATAGCCCCAAGCCGCTCCTCCCGCCGCCATCCGGCGACAGGCAAGAGCCCGTGCTCAGGGCCTTCAAAAAATCGAGTATGCACTCCAGAACAGCCAAACAGCTTACCCTGCCGTCTTCTATTGAAAGCTCCGTCGATTCCTCGCACGACAAACGGACCCCTAGACGGCCCCGGTGAAATCAGCACAAGTTCCACTTCGTCAATCGAAGAACGTTGTTTGCTCCCCCCCCTTTTTTCTTCAAACTCTATAAACTTCAAGAGATACTCACCTTAAAATTGGCAAACCTAACGGGAACATATACTTTCAGAATCAAACGAAGTTCTCCATTAAAAGAGAATCCGATTCGCAGAAAGATAGGAAATAGATGAAAGAGCGCACATGAGCAAGAGATCCATACCTTGAACTGCCAAGAAACAAATGGAAAGAAGAAATCAAAATTATCCAGCAATAACTTCTTGAACAGATCCACCACTCTCTCTCTCTCTCTGTCTCTCAAGCGCGTACGCGCAAGCGCACACTTTCTTCTTTGTCTTCCCACAGCTACTTGTTCTCTTCAATTACTACCAATCACCTGCATTTCTTACGCGTTCTGATATTTGTATAAAAATACTCTTAATTTATGATCTATGTGTTTTAAGTCATTTGTGTTTGCTCAAATAAACAGTTTATCCTAAAACACAGTCTGTCAATGGCCTGCAAGATTCGACCTACGACCTGCATAACATGTTTTCCAAACAGTGAGGTAGGATATGTTTAGGATAGCCCGTGTTTATCCATATAAGTTGCCCGCAGGGTTCGACCACGGCCTCTGTAACGTGTTTTCCAAACGATGAAACGTCATTTTGAAAACGCTGCCCGCACTTATAAGCTACCCCTAACAGTCCCTTAATTACTCCCATGAAATTCATTTATAAAAAAATATTTATTTATAGAAATACAGGTATAAGAAATTAATTAATTATCAAGCATGCGAAGCTGTATTTAATATATATGAACTGATAACGCTTTAAAGATAACCATCGTGATATCAATTGAGTCCATAAGATTAATTATTTTTTTATTTTTAATTATTTTTGGGGGGGGGCATCGCAATTATCTGTTGCTTGCATACACCCTCCACCAGACCACAACTGAATATAGATTTTCAGGATAAAGGATGCACTTAACGGCCGTGATTTAGAGCCCAGGTTGGATTTTCTATGTGCTGGACAATCTGTGTTAATCCTTTCATGATTTTTCTAATGTAGATCCGATGTCTAACAATATGATTTTTAAATTAAAAATAATATATTTAAAATTTTATATTTCAGAATTTACATTTAATTTTAAGAAAAAAAAACTCGAGATTGAAATTTCATTAATGGTATTACGTGTTAAATTCAAGAAAATATCATTAGTACTGATCAACATATATTTGTCTTTGAATCACACCCAGAGTGTGTGTGTGAGAGAGAGAGAGTCGTATCTTAGGGATAGAGTTGAAAGGTACGAAGTTGAGAAAAGATATATCTTGGGTGAAGATCATGTTCCTCGTTTACATTTAATTTTCACTATTTATGGTAGTTGATTTTAGTAAAATGGCATATATGGGTTTATCTCCCTCTACGTCTACATGTGCAATCCTCTTGACCACTAATAAATTTATCCTTATTTTGATTTGGGGACCTCACATAGGTTTACTTCGAGTTACATAATTGAATCATGAACACTCAGTTGCTTGATCTTTAGATATCTAGTTCTGATTTGTTGTTCGTTGGTGTTCGGTTATTGTCGCTTAATCTCTATCGCATGTCTTCTAATGGTTTAGCCTTCGTCATTCGGCCTTGGTCACTCGATTTATTGATATGATATTTGATCTATCGTGGGCTAGTTTTCTCGGTGGTTGGATCCTAAGCCATCCACTTTACGATAATCTTGGCTGTCACTTTTTTGTTGTACATATTTAGCTTTTTGATTCTCGTATCTTAGAAAGACATGTTGAGATAAATGTGAGAGAATTAAATTTTAATAACTAGCCTTAAATTATTAAAAAATGCTCATACAATAACTATTCCCTTGAATTTTGTGCCCCTAACATTTTTAAATAGAACGACGAGATGTCTCGGAATCCTTATTTGATTCAGCTCTTCCCTTCTCTTCAACTTGATTACTCCTTTGTTTTGCTCTAACTTGTTATAGTAAATCTGACCCCGTTACAGACAGACATATCGAACAAGGTCCTTCTCCATGACATGTTTAATGAACATAAGTGTGAGTTGAGAAGCAAAAACTTTTGAGAAAGCACAAGCAATTCGATAAAACTCCTAGCCAGGAGGGCTCGTCTAGGTTGACTCCGAAAAATTTCTTGGCTCAGCCNACCCAAGATGGCTCTGGAATCTCCGACATTTCCAATCACAATGTCTTGACCCTAAAGAGTGCATCCATGCCGCAATCAAGAAGTTGAAATGAAAAATTATAATTAATTATTGTAGAAAACTTTAAATTTCAAAGCACTTACTTGCTTCACCAGGGTGACTGCAGTTGTGCCGCTGCAAAAGCAGTCAATTTTTCGATTTGATTTAAGTTCTTTATCCATGACCTTGAATGCCTTCAAGAATGACTCCTTCAATGTAGTGTACACTTGTGGAAGCTTGTCCTCCTCCAAATAATTGGAAGCCCTTAACTCATCTTCCAAGCATATAGATGCCGTCCCATCTGAGGTGAGGATTCCTGCTGTGCTTATGCTGTTCTGTCTTGACTCCTCATTTCCCAGATTCACTTTCCATTGAGCATTCAGCTTCAAAGGAAGAGAATCTCTTACTCTCCTGGCAACCATATGTCCGAATGGACCATGGCCATCAAAGACACCACAGAAAACTGTGTCCGTCCTTGAACCAAAACTCTACAAGCAAAAGATGTACATTTCCAATTGTTAAAAAGTAAAATCAAATCAAGGAAGATCTATGATTTTTAATTAACTTTATGGCTTCAATAAAATTAAAGTATTTGAAGAATAAATTAAAAAATTAAAAGTCATGTAAAGAGGCATATCTGACAAAAAAGAATCACATAGCAACTCCCAAAAGAATCAAGCTTAATTATACTCGGGGCATGAAACTTGGGCCAACAAGAACAAAAGGGAAAAAAATAGAAATTGGTCGCCAAATCAGCCTTACTAATGCATGAATATTAACATGAAAATGCATTACCCAAATATTATTGAAAATTTTAAGAACAACATAATATACAAATTAAATTAAATGCAATGCAAACTATCAAACATCCAATGGCAATATTTTATATCTAAAACAAGAAAAAACAAACATTACTTAAAAAAAAAAAGAATCTTTTACACCCCACCCCCCAACCCCCAAACAAAACAAAATTTAAAAAATAATAATAATTTAAAAGCAATGATTATTTTCTTTTAAAAATTAGAAACCTCAATAGTCTGGACTTCCAGTTGTACCATCATACTATTTTGCCTAAATTGTGAAATAAGAAATACGTGACATTATTTATTACATTTTAATCGAAATTGGACGCGTGTCACACCTACAACGCATCTGTATCTTCATGTGTCAAGCACTAAATCATTTTGACACATCATAGATTCCTATGACTTGCATGCCGACCATATAGGAGATCTTTAGCATAAGGCCAATGTAAGAAATTGAGAGAGTAGCAGCGTACCGTTATTTTTTTCCATAAAAAGAACTAACCATCAGTTCAAAGTAGATAAAAAAATAATTTTTTTACAAGAACCCGTTCAAAAACAGATCAGCTAAAACAAATTGCAAGCACCAAGAACACAATACCATGATCCATCCTCAGTTAAATGATGCAGAAAACCTCGAAAAAGTAAATAAAAAATCGACAGCAAAAGAAACCCTAGTAAAAGAAGCAACTGCAAAATTGAGAAAGAATTACAGACAAACAAAGAGAACGATAAAAATTCACAAGTAATTATACCTCCCACACAATCATGGCATCCTGGTTAATCCCTTTCTTTCCCTGCTGACTGAAGAGGGAGGCTATTCCGCTCTCCCCATTACGAAACATCCTTCCCGGAATCCGTTGGAGTTGTTCATTACCACGGTTCGACTCAACAGATGAGTGCCGGGACAAACTTTGCCTCCTCCCAGCCTTCTTTCCCCTCTGCTGGCCCAAAGTCGGTGAACCAGTCCCGAAACACGATAGCCCCAAGCCGCTCCTCCCGCCGCCATCCGGCGACAGGCAAGAGCCCGTGCTCAGGGCCTTCAAAAAATCGAGTATGCACTCCAGAACAGCCAAACAGCTTACCCTGCCGTTTTCTATTGAAAGCTCCGTCGATTCCTCGCACGACAAACGGACCCCTAGACGGCCCCGGTGAAATCAGCACAAGTTCCACTTCGTCAATCCGAAGAACCTTGTTTGCTCCCCTCCTTTTTTCTTCAAACTCTATAAACTTCAAGAGATACTCGCCTTAAAATTGGCAAACCTAACGGGAACATATGCTTTCAGAATCAAACGAAGTTCTCCATTAAAAGAGAAACCAAGTCGCAGAAAGATGGGAAATAGATGAAAGAGCGAACATGAGCAAGAGATCCATACCTTGAACGGCCAAGAAACAGATGGAAAGAAGAAATCGNCACCTTAAAATTGGCAAACCTAACGGGAACATATACTTTCAGAATCAAACGAAGTTCTCCATTAAAAGAGAAACCGATTCGCAGAAAGATGGGAAATAGATGAAAGAGCGCACATGAGCAAGAGATCCATACCTTGAACGGCCAAGAAACAGATGGAAAGAAGAAATCAAAATTGTCCTGCAATAACTTCTTGAACAGATCCACCACTCTCTCTCTCTCTCTCTCTCTCTCTCTCTCAAGCGCGTACGCGCAAGCGCACACTCTCTTCTTCGTCTTCCCACATCTACTTGTTCTCTTCAATTACGACCAATCACCTGCATTTCTTACGTGTTCTGATATTTGTATATAAATACTCTTAATTTAGGATCTATGTGTTTAAGTCATTTTGTATTTATTTAGATAAGCAGTTTATCCTAAAACGTAGTCCGTGGGTGGCTCGTAGGGTTCGACCCACGGCCTATGTAAAATGTTTTCCAAACAGTGAGGCAGGATGTGTTTAAGGTAACTTGTGTTTATCCATATAAGGAGTTTATCCTAAAACGTGGTCCGTGAGTGGCCCGCAGGGTTCGACCAAACATGTTTTCCAAACAATGAGGCGTCGTTTTGAAAACGCTGTTCACACTTATAAGCTACCCCTAATGGTCCCTTAATTACTGGCATGAAATTCATTTGGAAAAAAAAAAGTATTTATTTATAGAAATACAGGCATAAGAAATTAATTAATTAATTATCACGCATGCGAAGCTGTATTTAATATATATGAACTGATAACGCTTTAAAGATAACCATCGTGATATCAATTGAGTCCATAAGATTAATTATTTTTTTATTTTTAATTATTTTTCGGGGGCATCGCAATTATCTGTTGGTTGCATACACCCTCCACCAGACCACAACTGAACATAGATTTTCAGGATAAAGGATGCACTCAACGGCCGTGATTTAGAGCCCAGGTTGGATTTTCTATGTGCTGGACAATCTGTGTTAATCCCTTCATGATTTTTCTAATGTAGATCATATGTCTAACAATATGATTTTTAAATTAAAAATAATAAATTTAAAATTTTATGTTTCAGAATTTAAATTTAATTTTAAAAAAAAAACTCAAGATTGAAATTTCATTAATGGTATTACATGTTAAATTCGAGAAAATATCATTAGTATTGTTGAACACATATTTGTCTTTGAATCACACCTAGAGTGTGTGAGAGAGAAAGAGTTATATCTTAGGGATAGAGTTGAATGGTACGAAGTTAAGAAAAAATATATCTTGGGTAAAAATCATGATCCTCGTTTACATTTAATTTTCACTATATATGGTAGGTGACCTTAGTAAAATGGCATATATGGGTCTATCTTCCTCTACCTCTACAGGTGCATTCCTCTCGACCCCTGATAACTTTATCCTTATTTTGATTTGGGGACCTCACATAGGTTTACTTCGAGCTACATAATTGAATCATGAACACTCAGTTGCTTGATCTTCAGATCTAGTTTTGATTTGTCGTTCGTTGGTGTTCGGTTATTGTCGCTCAATCTCTATCGCCTGTCTTCTAATGGTTTAGCCTTCGTCATTCGGCCTTGGTCACTCGGTTTATTGATATGATATTTGATCTATCATGGGCTAGTTTTCTCGGTGGCTGGATCCTAAGCCATCCACTTACGATAATCTTGGTTGTCACTTTTTGTTGTACATATTTAGCTCTTTGATTCTCGTATCTTAGAAAGACATGTTGAGATAAATGTGAGAGAATTAAATTTTAATAACTAGCCTCAAATTATAAAAAAAACTCATACAATAACTATTCTCTTGAATTTTGTGCCCCTAACACTTTTAAACATAGCAACAAGATCTCTCGGAATCCTTAATTGATTCAGCTCTTCCCTTCACTTCAACTTGATTACTCCTTTGTTTTGCTCTAACCTGCTATAGTAGATCTGAACCCCGTCACAGACAGACATATCGAACAAGGTCCTTCTCTATGACATGTTTAATGAACATAAGTGTGAGGTGAGAAGCAAAAACTTTTCAAGAAGCACAAGCAATTCGATCAAACTCCTAGCCAGGAGGGCTCGTCTAGGTTGACTCCGAAAAATGTCTTGGCTCAGCCAACATAAGTTACCACCCCAAGGGTGAAATCACTAATGGGTGGTTGAGCAAAGGTATCCCTCCTCAGCATGAAGCGCTGCAATCTTCGAACAAGTCAGTCGCTAATTGTTTGTACCAATAATTTTTGAGTTTTTTGAACAACTGAANTCTCTTCAATTACGACCAATCACCTGCATTTCTTACGTGTTCTGATATTTGTATATAAATACTCTTAATTTACGATCCATGTGTTTAAGTCATTTTGTGTTTATCCAGATAAACAGTTTATTCTGAAACGCAGTTCGTGGGTGGCTCGTAGGGTTCGACCCACGGCCTATGTAAAGTGTTTTTCAAACAGTGAGGCAGGATGTGTTTAAGGTAACTTGTGCTTATCCATATAAGTAGTTTATCCTAAAACGTGGTCCGTGAGTGGCCCGCAGGGTTCGACCAAACATGTTTTTCAAACTGTGAGGCGTCGTTTTGAAAACGCTGCTCACACTTATAAACTACCCCTAACCGTCCCTTAATTACTGGCACCAAATTCATTTAAAAAAAAAAGTATTTATTTATAAAAATACAGGTATAAGAAAGTAATTAATTAATTATCATGCATGCGAAGCTGTATTTAATATATATGAACTGATAACGCTTTAAAGATAACCATCGTGATATCAATTGAGTCCATAAGATTAATTATTTTTTTATTTTTAATTATTTTTCGGGGGCATCGCAATTATCTGTTGGTTGCATACACCCTCCACCAGACCACAACTGAACATAGATTTTCAGGATAAAGGATGCACTCAACGGCCGTGATTTAGAGCCCAGGTTGGGTTTTCTATGTGCTGGACAATCTGTGTTAATCCCTTCATGATTTTTCTAATGTAGATCAGATGTCTAACAATATGATTTTTAAATTAAAAATAATAAATTTAAAATTTTATGTTTCAGAATTTA
>JXCR01029457.1:37564-82966 GCA_002079205.1 Phalaenopsis hybrid cultivar | reverse complement strand
TATATATATATATACAAGTGGGCTTTCTGGAACTATATGATTTCTATTTTGTAAATCGTTTTTAATATTAGAACTATCTGATGTCTATTTTGTATATCATTTTTAATAGTGTGTTCTAAACATATTTTCTATTTATTGACTATTTTTTCAAAATTTAAAAAAAAATATAACAATTCAAAAAATTACCTTTTATCCTATTTCCTTAAAATGATAATAAAATTTTATATAAGTATCCTAAAACACTACAAATTGCATTTTCATGTTTTAATTTCTCCAAACAGTGAAGCATAAAGAGAGAAAAGGAGGATTTCTAGAGAGATAAAGCTAGTTTTGGGGGCCTTAGAGTCGATTTCATGCTTCAAGTCAGATGGGGAAATTATCCGGTTCTAGATAGGCCACAGTTAACCTACTTCGAATTTCAATTTCATTATTTTTCCATCAAGTCTTAGTATTTTATTTGTCGAAATTTCATACAAATTCAGATTTATAGAGGTTTATAAACTTTTTATAGTGTAACTTTTTATATGTTGTAGATTAGACAGTACTAGACGTCTCAACATATTTACTTTTAGGCTCGTATTTTGTGATGTACAATATTTTATATATTTAGTCACTTGTGTTAAACCTGNTATATATATATATATATATATAGATAGATAGATAGATAGATAGATAGATAGATAGATAGATAGATAGATGTACAAGTAGGCTTTCTAGAACTAACTGATGTCTATTTTGTAAGTCATTTTTAATAGTGTGTTCTAAACATATTTTCTATTTATTGACTATTTTTTCATAATTTAAAAAATATATAACAATTCAAAAAATTACCTTTTATCCTATTTCCTTAAAATGATAATAAAATTTTATATAAGTATCCTAAAACACTACAAATTGCATTTTCATGTTTTAATTTCTCCAAACAGTGAAGCATAAAGAGAGAAAAGGAGGATTTCTAGAGAGATAAAGCTAGTTTTGGGGGCCTTAGAGTCGATTTCATGCTTCAAGTCAGTTGGGGAAATTATCCGGCTCTAGATAGGCCACAGTTAACTTACTTCGGATTTCAATTTCATTTTTTTTCCATCAAGTCTTAGTATTTTATTTGTCGAAATTTCATACAAATTCAAATTTAGAGAGGTTTATAAACTTTTTATAGTGTAACTTTTTATATGCTGTAGATTAGACAATACTAGACATANATATATATATATATATATAACAATTAAGTAATAAGCATGCAAATCTTATAAAAAATTTTATAATACTGAAAACAATTTTAGAAATGTCAAAATAATTCTAAATTATTTTAAAAATAAGCTATAACAACCTTCCATTGGAAGTATTTCTATGTTTTGAATGAAGATTTGAATTTTGCTTGATGGTCATTAATCTCTAAAAAATTGATTCAAATTTTAACTCGAATTGAGATCAGAAGGAAATAAATGACTGGAGCTATGATCAAAAAATTTGGAGTGGGCTTTTTTCGAGCTAATTTCGAGCCATCAGCTTGAATTATTTTTTTATTCATAAAAATTATATATAATGCAAAATAAAATTGAATATATATATATATATAGAGAGAGAGAGAGAGAGAGAGAGAGAGAGAGAGAGAGAGACGTACAAGTGGGCTTTCTATAACTATCTGATGTCTATTTTGTAAATCATTTTTAATAGTCTTCTAAACATATTTTCTATTTATTGACTATTTTTTCATAATTTTAAAAAAAAAATAGAACAATTCAAAAAATTACCTTTTATCCTATTTCCTTAAAATGATAATAAAATTTTATATAAGTATCCTAAAACACTACAAATTGCATTTTCATGTTTTAATTTCTCCAAACAGTGAAGCATAAAGAGAGAAAAGGAGGATTTCTAGAGAGATAAAGCTAGTTTTGGGGGCCTTAGAGTCGATTTCATGCTTCAAGTCAGTTGGGGAAATTATCCGGCTCTAGATAGGCCACAATTAACCTACTTCGGATTTCAATATCATTGTTTTTCCATCAAGTCTTAGTATTTTATTTATCGAAATTTCATACAAACTCAAATTTAGAGAGGTTTATAAACTTTTTATATGTTGTAGATTAGACAATACTAGACAGATTTACTTTTAGGCTTGTATTTTGTGATGTACATTATTTTATATATTTAGTCACTTGTGTTAAACCTTGTAAATTTATTGTAAAACAAGAAATGCTTAAAATATTATTATTGATATTTCATATAAGTGATTTTGTAATTTTGTTTTTTGATATATGTAGATTTATTTCTTCCACAATTTATATTATTACTTGTGTCTATTGGTATGTATCATTTTCTATAGCATATTGTGATATTTAATATATCAAAATTGTTAATATTTATATGCTTTTGTAACAAAATATGTGTGAAAAATAATAAAAATGGGGGAGTTGCAGGTGGTTGTGGTTGGGCGACTATATGTTATGTGCAATCAAGTGGAGTTATAAGAACTTTTGCACATATGTAATTATTCATCTATCACTTTGTCATGCCTAAACAAATGTGGATAAGTGGAGGTATAAGTGAAAGTGGAGTTATAAGAGGGATATGGGAAATATGAACAGATGGATGTATAGGTAGAAGTGGAGATATTAGGGGCAAAGAAAAAAAGATTAAAATAATTCAAAAAAAATTGAATTTTAATGTTCATAGTATTTTTTTGCAATTTTGATATCATGTTTCTTATAATATTACTCAGCACAAGCCTACTATTGTTACAATAAATGTTTCACCGTGTTTGTTTTATTTTATTTGAATACATGTTTTATTTTTTTATATTGAAAAATCTAGAAGATTTTGGGTAGCTTACTGTGTTGTGGTTGCTCACCCTGGCTTTACTGTGTTGTATCAGGAAAGGGTAAGGCTCGGGTTGAGTAGAGAATTTTGAGTTATTAGTAAGAGCTTGATATTAGGTATTTCAGTATTTTTTATCTATATTTCTTACATTTATTAGTAATGTTTATTTTCTGATGATAGATAAATTAAATCGTGATTATTGTATATGTTTCCATTTATTGTATATTGATATGACGTGAATGAATTTTTGGTATTTTTATTTTATCTATTTGATGATATTAGTGGCTCTACGTTTATGAATATTGAAGAAAAATAATTAAACAAAATTTCTTCCAAATAGATATTGAATAATAATTTATTTTCTATGATCTTGAAAGGAGGCACCTTGCCTCCATTTGATGGATTGCATTGAGTTGGGTTGTGATGGAATTTTTGTATTAGAGCAATGGATTTGAATGAATTAATTCATAGGATCGATAGTAGATGAGTCAGAGAGTTTTGGTTGTTTAAGATTAAATTTCTTTTATATCCTTTCTTTGATGTATGTTAGATTATGTTATTATATGTGCAAGTCAGGTATAAGTATTGGGTAATTATGGATCCCTAAGATTAAGGTGTGATAAATGGGCACAGTTCCAATCAATTTAGGGTTGTACAGAGTATAGTGGGAGCTCTTCTATCAGATTCAATGACTCTATTTGCTAGTTTGGCAGCTCAATTGATCAGTGATGCTCACAACAAAATGTCTGTTGTTGGGAGTAGATGAGGAAGATAAACATTTGAAGTTATTCTTGATATTGAAGCCAACTCATTTCAAGGGAGCAATGGATCCTTGAGTAATTAAGGATTGGCTACTAAGACTAGAGAAATCATTTGATAGCTTGCAGTGTCTAGAGAATCGTAAGTTACCACTGACGGTGTTTTTACTTGATGGTAAAGCTGAGTGTTGGTGGCCAAACCTCCAGAGGGAGAGGTTTCAAGGCAAGATGTATACTTAAATTACTTGGGAGCAATTTACTAATATATTATAGATTGGTTTGTACCTCCATCAGCCAGACAACACATTCAAGAGTTCTTTCTAAGATTGGTTGAAGAGAATAAGACGGAGATACAGTATGAGACTGAGTTTACTGCATTAGCAAGATATGCTCAACAATTATTCAATACTCTAGAGGAGAAGTGTTATATATTATTAAGAGAACTTGGGTATAACTTTAATAATCTACTTGTTCCATTGAGGTTCAAAGATTTTTTTTGAGTTAGTGGAGAGGGCAAGATTGATAGAAAATAATCTAATGTCTACTTAGTTGCATATGGATGTGAGCCGAGAGAGTCTTTTAAAAGTGGTGACAATGGAAGGAAGAGTCAATTTGAGTCATATAACTCTTGGAGAGGTTCTATAGGTTATGGGGGTGAGATTTATCTATCTTAGTGAGTAGAGCTCCAGTTTGTACCTCATATAGATGGAGACATCATTGTCAATGTCATTTATATTTTAAGTATGCTTAGCCTAGCCATAAAATAGTACAATGTCCTAAAAAAGCATCTCAGAGTGGATCTAATGCTCAAGTTGAACAGAGAGGGTTGATAGACATCAAAAGTTGATCCCATCAAGAACTTTCAGTAAAGGATCTACTAATAAAGGTGGTGAGATGGTCTCCATAAGGCATACAAGATAGAGTCAGAGATAATATGTTACTCCTGTTACTTCTACTCCAGCTCTGCCTAGAGTTTATAGTTTGATTTAGTAAGAGGTTAGGGATGCATCCAATGTTGTGACATGTACAACTTTCATTCTTATACAACCTTGTAGAATTTTATTTGATTCTAAAGCTAGTCTTGGTTTTTCTGTTTGTTTACTCGTTGAAGATTTGTTGATGTTTAGACATGCTTATATCTATGATACTGAGATTTTGAATAGAAAGTGAGTTTGATGTTATATTGAGTATGGATCGATTGAGTAGATATAAAGCTTTTATCAATTGTAGTCAGAAGAGGGCGGCTTTATGTGTTAGCAATAAAACATTTTATTTTTATGGTATCAAAGGTTTTCTATCATTTTTTGATATCAGCTCTACAAGTTGATAATTATGGAGAAAGGGAAATGATGTATTTCTTACCTATGAAAAAGATGGGAGTAAAGCCGCTATATCTATTGAGGAGGTTCTTGTGGTGAGAGAGTTACTTAATGTTTTCCCTGAAGAATTAATGAGTTTGGCATCAGAGAAAGAAGTTGAGTTTTATATTGAGATTGTACTTGGTACATCTCCTATTCTTAAGGCTTCTTATAGAATATCATTTAAAGAACTACACGAATTGAAAGTACAGTTGTAGAAGTTGTCGGATAAGGGTTTTATTTGACCCAATTTATCTTCTTTTGAGGTGCACCTGTGTTGATACACTGTGTATGTGCATTAATTATAGAGAGTTGAATAAAATGACCATCAAGAACAAGTATCCATTGCCTAGGATGGATGATCAGTTTTACCAGCTTGAAGGTGCATCTGTATTTTTAAAGATAGATTTAAGATATGGGTATCATTGATTGAGGGTGAAGCATGAAGATATGGTGAATATAGCATTTAGTCTTTATGGCTATTATGATTCCTTGGTCATGTTTTTTGGTGTGACTAATGTCTCAATTGTATTCATAGATTTGATGAACCGTGTCTTCAAAAAATATCTTGATCATTTTGTTATTGGATTTTTTAAAAGATATATTTGTGTATTTTAAGTAAGAAGATGACATGAAATTCAATTGAGATTGGCGTTGGGAACATTAAGACAACACCAACTATATGCTAAGCTCTCAAAGTGTATATTTTTGTTGAAAGTCTTCTCTCTTCTGGTTCGTGTGGTGAGTGGTAATATCATTTTAGATGATCCTCATAAAGTGTAGGCAATGGTTGATTGGCCAAGACCAAATATAGTGTATGAAGTCTATAGCTTTCTTGGCATGGCAAGTTATTTTTGTTAAGTGCTTTTCATAAATTGCAGTTTATATGACTATATTGACATAGAAGACAGTTTCTTTTGACTCGATACCTAAGTGTGAGTTTACTTTTCAGAAATTGAAGGATTGTTTGCTGTTGAAGCCTATTTTCATAATTTTTACTGGTTTTGAGGGGTTTTAGGTGTTCACATATGTTTTTTTTAAGAGGATTAAGTTGTATGTTGTAGCAGAATGGGAGATTTATTACTTATGCATCTAGAAAATTGAAGCTACAAGAGAAAAAAATATTCTACTCATGATTTGGAGTTGGTTGCTATTGCATTTGAATTAAAGATCTAGAGATATTATCTATATAGATTGAGATGTGAGATCTATATATATCATCAAAAATTATCCTACTCATGTATCTCTTTTAGGAAAGTGAATTACTGATGTTGAGCATAGAGTTCCTAAGGATGAGGTTGATATACAAATTAGCCTAACCTATAGAGCAAACCATTGTGTGTTTTGGCCTTTAATGTTTTGGCCTTAAAGTTTACTTGAAACAGATATTAGCAAGGGAAACAAATTGGAAAAAAAAAAGGTTGATATAAGTCAGTTCTATCCATATTTGTTTAATAGTAAAATATTTTAAATGTCAAGGATGACATATTTCTGATATATCAGTGCACCTGTTAAGACTTAGTTTTGGTATCTAGTAAGTCTTCCATGTTTCTTTTATGTTTATTGAATTTTTATTATATTTTGAACACATTTAACCTATTTTTTTGGACATCATTATAAAGAAAATAAAATTTTCTTATTAGATTTATCTTTCTTAAGGATTTGATATACCCTTATACAAGTGAGCTTTTTGAAACCATTATTTTTTTTGTCCTTTTTAAATAAATATTAAAGTCTCCAGCTTGTATATGTGTGTGTGTGTGCGTGTGTGTGTGTGTGTGTGTGTGTGTGTGTGTGTGTGTGTGTGTAGAATCGTATGATTTCTCCTTTCCAAATAAATCTCTCTCCCGAATCATAAAAAAAGATCCAGAGAAGAAAGGAATGAAAATGATAAGAATGTACAATAAAAATAGATAAATAAATTTAAAAGAAACAAGCAGAGCTTATGTAAGATAATCCTCGTGTGATAGGTCCAGAATATACGTACAAATAGAATCGGATCGAAATATCTCGAAACAAAATATCTACAAAGAGAATCACTATATATGTAACTCATAAGAAAAGAAAAAAATATATTTTTGTTATGGGGTCAAAAATAACACACAAAGAGATGTATCTCTTTGTTTTATTACATCTTGAGAGGATACCCAACAATACTCTTAATAATAGAAGTCATGCTTACATTGTAGATAACTAGTAAAATGGGCGTACCAAAAGAATGGTTATCTTAAAGGAGTATTTCTTGATGCTTTTAAAGCTCGTGCTAAACCACATGGATAGAGAGTGAGTCTTTCCTGATCCCAATATGGCTAACATCTCATCAAAAAACGAGGTCTATAAAATAATCGGGTCATTAAGTGGGATCATCCCCTTACTTTAAGGCATAACTGGGTCATATGGGTAGAGGGTGAATCATTGTATCCTAAAAGGCAGCGAGTATATCTGCAAAATTGGACTAACTAGATGAAATCAACAAGATGTTAAAAAGATAGGCAGGGCTCAAAAGGGATATATCAAGAAAAGGAGAGAAATCTCTATATAGATAGAGGTAGTCGAGTCAGAATATCCTAGATTTATCATCTTAAGCTATGGAGACGTAAGTCTACTTGATTGTGAAAGTAGTCAAACCAACCCACTAGAGACCACTTGTCAGCAAACCATGTGTTGTGTAGTTTAAGGAAACTTTAGTAGACTGAAGGTCAAAGGAAAGAAGACTCTAATTCTTATGACCTTATAAAGGTAGAACTCAAAGACATGAGTATTGTACTCACCAAATAAATGGTAAGGAAGCCATAAGAAAGAAAAAGAGAAGATGAATTCAACTTCAAAACCAAAATCATCCCATAAATGACCTACATCCCATCTAGGTCTGGGAAGCCATTAACACCCTAGGCTTGCTAGACAAGCACCTAAATATAAATCATGTACTTGGTTAAGCGGGTTAAATAAGTACAGAGCTTCTCCTTAAGACGTTCAAATATGATGCAATTATTTAGAGTAGTCCTAATTTTCAAGCTCTATTAGTATGATAATCATGCAATTTACCTCATTTTAAATTTGTTCCTAAAGCCATGCAAAAAAGTGAAACGCTGGTTTTCAAAAGTTACAGTATTTTAATATTAAATTTGATTTATCTCAATCTTTTATTATTAGGATTTTTTTATAGAAAATGGAGATTTTAGGTCCTTAACAGCCTACATTGCACTTTGCATGATACTTAGTCAAACTACAATCAAAAGAAGCAAAAATATCAACACACGAATCAAAGTAAATCAAGCCAATAGATAAATAAATAGATAGGCCAGATATTGTTGGGTCGACAACATATCCCAGAAAACAAAAAAAGCGATCAAGCTCCACATATACATGTTTAGTCCTAATTCTATACATCAATGTGAAATTCAGAATTAAGGTACGGGACAAGAGTAGTTGCTCCTCATCTTCATCACATGGTTACATGCATTAAGTGTCTTGGAACACATGTCTGTACCTTATTATTGAAACAGACTCTACATAAGGACTCTCAAAAGTACATAGGAAAAAATCTAAAAAAAAAAGGTCTCGAGCTGCAAAATAGAGGCTAGCATAGGTTATAACATGCAACGTGCAATAGGTCATTTCTGGTGGGAGGAGAGCTTATCAGCATCTGCAAAAAATGTATTAGCTTGAATCATTAATGCTCCTCCCTATTGGACATGACACCTTGCTAGAATAACGCCCCAAAATATAAAGTGGGCATTTATCACACCTCGTAAACACAAAGGTAGCACATAAATGTTCAGCTAGGCACAAACCATCAACAATAGTCGGTCCATATTAAAGAACTAATTATGCCCTTCCCTATTCTAGCAAGCATCTAAAACAAGGTGGCTTAACACAAAAAATAAGTGTGTGCAAAGTGTGGCTAAGGTTGGCGCATGTTTTTGATAGGGTCGTGGACATAGACCCCATTCTAAGGATATAAAAATTCTAAGAGGTGTCATTAGATGCAAATCTTATACAAGCAAAAGCTTTAAGAGATTGACTTTACATATGGTCTAAGCTAAAATGCAATAGTTTTAAAATAGGTTTCAAAATATGATACATATAAGTAATAAAAAAAATATAAATTTTTTATTCTTTTAAAATAAGCCCTAAGGAAATAAAAGCCAAAGTGGCATCAATTAGACCATTTGGAACCTTAGCACAAATATATGCATGTCAATCACTATGCAATAACTCACATTACTTGTTGAGATATCCTCGCAAGCAATGCTTGTCCCGCGACCAACAATGGGTTACTCATATAAGCATGTAAATCAGCCATCAAGGCAACATGATAATGCACATGCAAACATGCGAAGTGACAATGAAAAGATGATGCACTCATATGTCACATGCAGACTGGGTGCAACTAGTACAAGGCACATTAAAGAGGAATTACATCTCGCCTGAAATGCTTCCCAGATGCTCATGCAAATGGCGGACATATGATGCACTAAATGAAAAACAACATACAAAAATGATATGAGAATTGATCGCTACAGGTACATGACACCTCGAAGAAGAATTACACTTTGTCATATAGGCGATCAAACTAGCTCATGCAAGTGGTGAGCACAATCAATGCATGATAAAAAATGCACACAATTTATGCTCATACAAGTGACGTACTCATGACAGTGCAAGAAGATGCCTTGGATGTCAAGTGGTATGACTCATGCACTAGATGGGTTCAGAGGTTAGAGAGCATGACCCGTGTTGGGTAAGAATCATGCATCCAAGTGTACATGAATTGTGCATTAGACGAGTTTACAGGCTAGATAGCATGATCTGTGCTAGGCACAATGTGACATGCCTATGGTACTCATATATAATGTCGTAGGAAGTGAGTTAGCGCAATTCTTGTTATGGAGAATTGTGCACCAGGTAGGCCATACATGTTAACCACCCTCTCACAAGATATGCAAGTATCTAAACATACACATACAATGAGGTATGTGCATGAGGATATTATAAGTACACATGTGAGTACTCAAAGAGACACCACAGGCAAGTTAAATATTAGAAAGATAAATGTAAAAAGTTTAATTTCACAGACATGGATATATGAGCATTAAGCCAATCATATCAAGCAAACCATACAAAATTGCATGCAAACATACATCACTCAAATGTGGCAAAAAATGGTCAACTGAGTGGCCAAGATGGTCGACCAGTCAAAAGTGGTCAAACAGTCAAACTGCCTACAATGACGGACTAGGCTGACCGAGGCGGTCGACTGGTCAAACCGACCATTTTGTTGAGGTATGTCAAACCAACTAAAAATAGCCAATTGGGTCGACCAAGGGGCCAACCAGCTAATCGACTGAAGTTTGGCAACCGATCAAGTCGTTCGACGAGGGATAACCAATTGAGTCAAACAAAATCTCAATTGATTCAAACAAAATCTGGTGACAGATCGAACCAACTAGCCTTAGATGGTCGACCAACACCACATGCAAAAAATATTTTTCATGCATATTTTTTTAAAAAAATGTAGTGCACATGAAAACCAAAACACGTACATGTTAAAACATGATAAAATGACCCGAACAAACCTGATGGTGAATCAAACCCACTTAAAAAAACTCTCAAGGGTTCTCAGCTTGAGATTAAGATGTGTAGCAACCTTTTATTATGCAAGGTAACAACGGGCCTACCTTTAATTGTATAGTATGAAGTGAAGAAACTTTTTCACTACAAAAAAGTTTTCAAAAAGATGAAGGTTTCCTCTATGAACACAGCTTCACGACTTAGGGAATGAGGATCAAAGGAATTCCTCATTCTCTAGGTTGAAGTGGCCTCAACTCCATCACGGAGAGTGAGGCCACCAAACAACCACGGGATTATCATAATCCCAATTGTATAAATTAAGTACTAGGGTTTAGGGAGAACGCTCAAGCATTGTAGGGGATCACAACAAAAAAGCTTCCTAACCTGATGGCTTCTCTCTAACATCAGCTTTGGTCCTATAACTCTAACACAAACCCTAAATGGCTCACTAGAAATGAAGAAAAAAGGGTTTTTGAAGAATTTCTCACTACACTGATGGTTGATCAAGTGTGCTTTTTTGCTTGACCTTGCTTCCTGCCAGCTGCAAATGAAAATCTCCCTTCTTATCTAATAAAACTCATTAAAAATTTCTCTCACACCTTCCCACATCTATGTCCATGTTTTTGGATAGACGATGTGGAAGGAGAAGAAAGATGGGATTTTTGGATCTCTGTACGCTGTGATCCCATTGTCGCCTTGTCGGTGGCTAGAGCTCTATGTGAGAGAAGTGGAAGATAAAAATAGAGGGGAGTTGAAAATGGGGGCTAGGGCCTCAACAATGGTTTTTGTGTGAGGGAGATCTGGCTTTGCCGGAGAAGGAAAGGGCTGAGAGCTGGGAAGGTTGTCTGACAACCGGCAAGGTGAGGAGACACGAGAGTGGCGGCCGTCAAGGGTTTCGGAGGCCGACAGTTCAAGCATGAGGCAAGAGGTAGGATCCCTGAAAAAAAAGGCTTGGCGAGCTAGGATTTGGCGAGAAGGCTCGCTAGTGGGCTCATAAGTGAGGCAGGAGGGAAGGCATTTTTTATTCTTTTAATTTTAGTCCATTAAATGTAGAGCATCTAATCATCTGATTCGGAGAATAGATATTTAGATTCGATGACTTATGTTAAGAAAAGCAGAAGTGGACCTAGGAAAACTTGGGCTTATTGTATAAAAAATGATCTTAATTTATTATAATTAAATGAAAATATGACGCTAAATAAAACACAATGGAGAAAAAGGATTTATGTAGTCGACCCCGCATAGTGAGATTAAGGCTTTGTTCTTGTTATTGTTGTGCACTGGTTTGCATGTTATTCGCTCCCTTATAAAAGCCCAGCAATATGGTAAATTTGATGTTTCAGATGAGCTTGTGCAATCCTTTTATTATCGAAGGTCGTTTGAGAGACTTTGATAATGGTCGAGACAATTTGAGTCTGATTCGCACGCGAAATGATTTTTGTTGACTTTTTGAGTCGCATGAACTTACATATTAGAAAATATAGTCTCATGGCACAAAAAAACATGTGTCACAAGTGACAGACATCAAAAAATGATGTTAACAATCATCTAATGTTTGTTTTGCAAACTATTTTCATTAAATATGTTGTTCTATTTATTGACTATTTTCTCTTAATTTTTTGAGTCATATATTTCGAGACTCAACAAGTTTCTATAAAGTATTTAATAAGTATAATAATTAAAAAAAATGACCTTTATTTTTTTCCTTAAAAAATTTATATTTTATAAAAATATCCTAAACACTACAAATTGCATTTCCATGTTTTAATTTCTCCAAACCATGAAGGCTGGAGAGAGAAGAAGAGAATTCTTAGCGAGATAAAACTAGTTCTAGGGGCCCTAAAGTCATTTTCGTGTGTTAGGTCAGTTTGGATAATTTTCTGACTTTAGGCAGGCTGCTGTTAATCTATTTTAGATTTCAATTTTATTTTATTTTTTTTGTAAGTTTTGATATTTAATTTGTCAAAATTTCATACAAATTCAAATGTTAGGAGATTTACAATTTTTTTATTACGTAACATTTATTTGTTGTTGATTAGGCTATGTTGTACATATCGGTATAAAAATGTTTATTTTTTTAGGTGTTTCGTGTTGCATAATATTTTATAAATTCTGGCACATATTTTAAACCTGATAAATTTGCTATAAAATAATGTTTCATATAAGTAATTTTACAAATTTTCTTTGTCGATATGTTTAGATTTATTTTTCTCATAAATTACATTATCAATTGTGTATATTGGTACGTACTATTTTCTATAGCATGTTGTGATATTTGATATATCAGATTGTTAGCATTTATATACTTTGTAGCAAAAAAATATATATGCAAAAAATGATCAAAATGGGGAGTTACAGGTGTTTATGATTCGACGGTTGTATGTTATGTGCAATCAAGTTGCGTTATAAGGGCTCTTACATATATGTAATTATCCATTTATGTGTTTGATATGTCTGAACATATGTGAACAAGTAGAGGCATAAGTGATAGTGGAGTTATAAAGGGGAAAGGGAATATATGAATAAGTGAAGGTATAAGTGAAAGTGAGGGCATAAGAGATAAAAGGAAAATATTAAAATAATTAAAATAAAGAAATAAAGAAAATATTAATCAGCACATTCTTTCTACATTTATATTTTCTTATAACGACACTATGTCATATATTATTTACAATATTTGATCATGTTTGATTTATTTTCTTTGAATACTTGTTTATTTTCTTATATTGAAAATTGTAGTAGATTTTGGGTAGTCTACTGAGTTATGAGTTCTCACCCATGCTTAACTCGCTTGTGTTGTATCACGAAAGTGTAATGCTTGGGTTGAGTTGAGGCTTTTGAGTACTGGTGAGAGCTTGAATTAGATATGTCAGTACATTGGCTCTAAATTTTTTACAGTCATGATGAAATTTATTCATTGATGATAGAAAGATTAAATTGTGATTGTTATATATGTTTCCTTTTATTCTATATTGATATGATCTGAATAAATTTTAGATATTTTATATTTTTTTAATTCATGATATTAGCGGCTCTTCGTTTATGAAACTGAAAAAAAAAAATAATAGCAGTAATTTATTTATTATGATCTCGACAGGAGGCGACTCACCTCAGCATAATGGGTTGCATCGAGTTGGGTTATAATAGCTTTAGCTCTAAGGTAAGTTTGATTATACTTTTTTTTCTTTGATATCTTAAAATATTAGATTAAAAAACATTAAATTTCAATTTTAATGTATTTTCTTGGTCGAATCTTTTTTTCTTGATTGAGAGTCAATTTTCTAATTTCTTCTTTTATTTGTCAATTTGATTTCTTTCTTTTACTTACTAAAATTTTATTTTGTTATTTTATTTTATCATACAACTTATTTAAGGCTATCATAATGGAAGCTTATCTATAGAAATGAAGAAGAAAAAAAAAAAGAGAAAGAAAAGATAAGATAAGATAAGAAGAAAGGGAAAAAAAAGGTTAAAAGAAAAATAGAGTAAAAGAAAGTATGATAAGTATAAATAAGAAAGAAAATGAGAGAAAAAAATAATGAACAAAATGTAAATTTGAAAGAAAAGGTGACAGAAGAGAGTTCATCATTAGTGAGTTCAATCATTGCCAAAAAAGTGAGATTAAAAGAGCTTTAGTTTCCCATTAACCCCTTATGGTACTCTTGGGGTTTCTCTCGCTTTTGGCATAGCAGGCCTACAAAGATACTTTTTTATCTACTAATGAACTCAAAGTTCTTTGCTAAGCAATATTATATCTCTTATGCAGGATTTTGATAATGTCTTTCTTGAGGAAGTGTCACCCAATTTACCACCAATTCGAGGAATTAAATATCAATTTGACTTCATACCCTGTGCCATAACTCCAAACTAACTTGCTTATTGATGCAAACCTAAAGATACAAAGTAACTTTAAAGGCAAGTTAACGAGTTGATGGAGAAGGGGTATGTTAGAAAAGTGTGAAACCTTGTGTAGTTCCAAATTTGTTAGTACATAAAAATAATGGGGAATAGAGCTTCTCATTTAATTGTTAAGCCATCAATAACATTCCATTAAAGAATTGTCACCTTATTTCTAAGTTAGATGATATGCTTGACGAACTACATGGATCTTGTGTGTTCTTTTAGATTGATTTTAACAGTGGATATCATCAAATTGGGATAAGAGAATGTGATGAGTGAAAAACTACATTTAAAACAAAATTTATTTTAATTGAATGGTTAGTTATTTCTTTTAGGTTAACTAATTCTCTTAGATAAGACTTATGAATCATGTTTAATGTAGTTTCATTGCCAAATTTTTAGTTGTATACTTTGATGATATCTTGGTCTACACAAAAACTTGGCTGAACATGTACAACATCTAAAACTTCTTTTAAATATTTTTTAAGAAACGAAGGTTATTTGCTAATATTAAAAAGTGTTTCTTTTCCATGGATAAGTTTGTGTTTCTTGGTTCAATAGTAAGTGTTATAGGTATTGGAGCCGATGAAGAAGAGGTGAAGCAATTCAAGGTTAGCCAACTCCTACAATGACGAGTCTGGTAAGGAGTTTCCATGCCTTGGCTAATTTTTACTGATAACTTGTTCGAGACTTTAGTAGTCTAGCTGCACCCTCAACAGTAGTCATCAAAAAGAATGTTCTACTAAAGTGTGGAGAAGAATTAGAGAAGGCATTCATGCTCATCAAGGAAAAGTTGAGTAATGTATCTTTAACTTCTCACATGCATTACATCGATTTAAATGTTTTGAGATCATATTTAATTTGTAAATAGTTTCCTATAACTCAAGACATCCATAAAATTCCTTCCGCATACATTTTTACACCAAAACTCATGGTCTGAACTAGCACAATCATGGTAGAAACTGACACACCCGTTGGTATCAATTTTTTATGTAACACAAATGAGATGTCCATTTGGATGATATGAGACTATATTATACTCATATGTAGCTTCTTATGATCCAATGAATCCATAAATCCTTTGGCATGAACTTTGGGCATTAAACTGTGGTTTGAATTTGTGTAGTCATGCCCAAAAGTGGTTACTCTTTATTGGCATTAATTTTTTATGTTTCACACATTTGATGCTTATTTTAATATTTGATGATTATATTACACTCATAATTACCTTGTGTGTGTTTTTCCAAAATCTGGGTTTGGTTAGGCACACTCATGCCAAAAATTTATTGCACTTGTGCCATTCTAGCCTCCTCGAGTGTCCCCACATTAGTGGCATCCTCGCGTCAAATTCAGGCACCCTAAAGCTAGGGACTGGTGCTAGAAATAAATCTGGGTGGTGCCCAGGCATCAATTTTGGGTGCCTCTGCACTTAGAAATTGCTAGGTTTTGATTTTGGTGAACTTATCTGAACAAATAATCTCATATGAGGCCAAAATGGATTATGAAAAGGTGGAGGATGGTACCATAGAATGCCCCTTAGCCCCCAACTCAAAAAACTGACAAATCCATGCGCGTTGTGTAGATTAAAGCCCATTTCTTTATGGCCACCAAGAGGATTTCATGGTCAAATGAGGGCTAATTTTTTGAAAGCATTTTGGCTACATTCCTCTTTATTTTGTAGCTCATTTGAAACTTAATGGGGTAGAAATGAGATTGATCCTTCTAGAGAGACTTGAAGAGAAAGTGGAAAAACCCTAGAGAAGCTCCTTGAGAGAAATGAAGTGCAATAAGCTTTCACAAACTTCTTCTTCATTTTCTTCTTCTTTTTACTTGATTTTGTTCTTATTCTTTATGGCCTTCTTCTTCAATTTCATCTTCTTTTGAGATTGAGAGAAAAAGAGTGAGTTTTTGGAGTTTCCTTGGAAGAGGAGAGCCTGCATCCTTGCAAAAGGAGAAGCTTGGACAAACAAAGAGAATGCTTCGACAAATGCCATAGTGGCGAAATCATCTTGCACTTTTATTTATTTATTTTCTTAAAAATGCCCTTCTAGGATATGTTAGAGTTATAGGGTATGTTGATGTTAGATAAATCCTTAGGTTAAGAACCTTTTTCTTGTTTTTCCCAAGATTTTTGAGAGATTATTCCCAAAACCCCCTCCACCTATATATTCAAGATTGTAGTAATCTTGTATTTGTTGTGGTGGCTTCATCTTTTTGATTGTATAATGAAGCCTTTGAGCCTAAGGAATGGTAAAACCTCTTTGATTTTCTATTCTCTAAGTCATGAAAGTTTTCTTCATGAAATCTCCTCATGTTTCCATCACACAGATGGAGGTGGGCACGTTATTATCTTGCATAATATAGAATTTTTACATCTCTCCATCATTAAAACCAAAACCATCAGAGGTTGCCTAGGTAGGTTGACTTGTCATCAAATAGGTCAAGGGCTTCATCATATTGAGCATGTGCACATTTCTCATGAGCATGCGTGATTTCAAAATATTGCATAAAGTATGTTTTATGTTTTGATTGTAAATTAATAATAAGCTATGCGAAAATTGTGTTTATTATTTTACTTGTAATTTATCTCTAAGCATACATGAAAATATAATTTGTATTGTACTTTATGATTTGATACTAAATATGTAAGAAAGATCATTTTATATTTTTGTTTGATAAGGAAGGGGATAAGTATACTTTTTGTTTGTATTTGGATTTATGTGTAAGACTTGGTTCATTATTTTGAAGTTGAATCAAAGTTTATTTTGTTGAGTTTTATAATGAGCAGTGAGTAATATACTTTATTTCTTCCTTGAATTATAAAGATGGTAAAATAGAATTTAGGCTTCTTTTATCATATGCACTTGAACTTTCTTATTGGTGTTGTGTTAACCTTTAAACTTATTTTACATTATACCCGACCCATATAATAGTTTAGATCATTCTTGAACTCTGAGATTTGGAAGGATAATTTGTAGAATGAAAATAGTTAATCACATTAAATCACTGAAATTGGGATATTAGGTTTGAGTTTAGGCAATCAATAGGAAGATGAAATTGCTTGAGCTAATCACGAGATTTAAGAAACTAAAACTGTGATAGCCAATCTTTCTTGGAATACCAGAATGAGAAAAGAAAGAATTTACCCCTGATTGAAATTGAGCTTTAATCATTTCCTCAATTCTACTCACTACTAGACCAATTCAATGGGTTAAATATTAAAATCTTAGATCTTAAAAATTCTTCTCGCCTGCTAGGTTAGTCTTGTTTTTAAAATTTATTAGAATAAAAATTTTACTGAACTCTGAGAATTTCAACATTTCAGGCTATGAACAACATTAATAAACTAGAGCATCTCATTCTTTATGGGATCGAAACACAAAACTCCATTCCATATATTATTGATACACTACGTATATTTGCGTGAGTCATTCGTCCTTTGCTGCACTTGGAGCGTGTCAATATTTAAATGCCTAGATTTTTCTATTACTATCTTAGATGTGTAAATCACAATATTTCTAGCGTCTTTTCTTTTTTTGATGTCATATTTTGCCATTCTTAGCCTTTTATCTATACTCCTTGTTGTCATATGTGTTATTTATTCAATTTATTTGGTCATAGATAAGTTCTCTATAAAAGCCATTTTAGAAAGGTAGCTATAGAAAACCATTATTCTGAAAGCTATTTTTCAGGTTAAATGCAATCAACCAAAAACATATTGCTGATTCAAGGCCAAATGCAAGTGGTCAAACATAGTTTCCTGGTTTAGGGCCAAATGCAGGAGGACAAATGTAAGTTTTTGGTCTAGAACTGAATACAATTTCTTAGTTCAGGGATGAATTTATGTTCTTGGTTCAGGACTGAATGTAGGTTCTTAGTTCAAAGCCAAATGCATGTTCCTAATTTAGGGGATTTTTGTTATGCATATTTAATTTCCCATTTTCCCTATCTCTTTGAAAGACAATTGCAAAAAGAATGAGATAATGATAAATATAAAGTTATGCATTGCTCGTCTCTTTAAGTGCAGTGTATATCTATTAGATGTGTTGTTTTTTTTTTCCAAATATGAGTAAAAATAATTCACGTAAAAATGAGTGGTGTATTTCTCTATGTGGTGACTATTCGTCCACCCGGGGCTCTTAGCTCTCCTACAATGAATTATCATAGAGCAATTTTGGCTACACCTAAAAGATTCTATCCTTGGGTCATTTTGGCTTGTCTTTATGGAGTAGTCTCTTATTTTACTAACTAATCGTTATTGTCATAATGATTTTTTTTCTTTTTTGCGTTTAGATTGACATGTTTTTTATAATATAACTAAATTACATAGGATATCAACCTATTTCATTAAATTTGAGTTATCCTTCACCTAGGGACCATAACTCACCTATTGAGAGCAGTCGTCGTAAATTTTCAACTTTATTTAGGTCAGAATGTAGTGATCTTCAATTCTTAGGTTAACTGACTTCATCTTTTATTTAATTGAGTTATATTTTATAAAACAATTCTCCAAACCTGTTCCTGACATTTGACTATTGAGATGAGTAATGTCTTAACTTTTAGGTGATTTCTCATTTATTCTTAAGAAAATTGCTTATGAGGGAAAATTATTAGAGTGAAATTGACGAACTCGTTCTATTTAATAAGTAATATATGCATTATTCATTATAAACACACCAAAGGAGCTATCAAAAGTAAAATAACAATAAAATAAAAACAAAAACAAGAAAGAATGTTATGAGAAATATTCCATTTTGTTAGAGATTTTCATGTTTCTTAGCTCCACTCCATTGTTGCTCAACTTCTCTTAGACAAATTGTTTCACTGAAAATATTTTTTTGGAAAAATCTCTTCGGGGAGCTATTTTTTATGGTCGAATACAGGTACTATCTTAAGATTGAATGCAGGTTCCTAGTTTAGAGATAAGTGTATGTTATCAATTAGACGAGTTAAAATTATTCTCCCAAATGAATTCTCCAATGTATTACATGTTGCTAGTTAAGTCAATATCAATCAATTATGCTCATTGTATATTTCATTTTCTTATTTGTGGCATGATCCACACTCATTGTATTTTTTTAGGATGTTGAATCTCTTTTTGTCCTTGAATCACACCCAAAAAATAAAGCTAGTTAAAAGGGGGTGAGTATTTGATGTAAGAGAGAGAGAGAGAGAGAGAGAGAGTAGAGAGAGTAGAGAGAGAGTTGTATCAATTTCTCCAATCGCTATCCCGTGTTGGCAGAGGAAGAAGCCCCCTTCACATTAACTCCCCCTCTTATATTGAGGCAATTTTTTCAAAATAATACGTGTAAGCTATAATTACTTATAGATTTCCTGAGATTTCTGACTACCCAAATCTATCATTTACTAACTCGGGTGTATAAATTATTATAGCTCTTATATCTTTTTTTTCCATTGAACTTGCCTTTTACCTATCTTTCCATTATGATATGTATTCTCGACTGTCACATCTATTGCCTATTCGGTTTGTTGGTCCATAGATGAGTTATCTGAAAGAGTCGTTTTGTGAAAGTTGTTCTAGGAAATCACTCTTGTAAGAGCTGGGTTGAATGTAGCTGGCCGAATGCAGGATCTTGGTTCGTGGCCAAATGGAGGTTCTTGGTCAGGGCTAAATGCAAGTCTTAGTTTAGGCCCGATTACAAGTTCTCGGTTGATGATCAATTATAGGTTTTTTGTTTAGGGCCAAACAAAGGCGGACGAATGCAGGTTCCTGTTCAGGACTAGATACAAGTTCCTAATTCAAGAGATTTTGGCGATGGCAAGCATATACATGGTCCAAAAATGCATTGGAATTCTATGATATATATATTAAAACTTTTTCAAAAATTAGTCGCATTGGTATTAAGGCAAAATGTATTATTATTTACCTCGATATATAAGTCAGCCGAGGGAAGCAAATCAGCAGTCAATGTCAATCCGGCTTCCATTCCGCGACTAAAAAGTAAAAGTAGCTCTCAATCACGTACTCACCCTCCTGATCACTGCCACAACACCCTCCGCCGCAACCACCTTGCTCTCCGGCGCGCCGCCGCCTCTTTATCAAACGGAATGCTTCCACTCTTATTTATTTGACTTCCATTCGAGGGGCAGGAGCGCTCGGGCGAAAGGAAATGGGGAGTGAGCTGCGGGAGCCTGTGGAGTTGAGAGCTCTCCAATCGCTCGGTCTAGGGTTTGATCTCACGTCTGACTTTCGCCTGAGGTTTGCCAAGGGGTACCCTAATCGGCGGCTGGTGGAGCTTGACGAGGTGAATACCGGCGACCTCGTCTTCCCTGGAGGTCTCACTGTCCGTGGGGTGTCTAGGGATATCGGGTGTGACAAGGGGGATCGGATTCGGTTTTGCTCCGATGTATTGGAGTTTAATCAGGTTTCTCTAAAGTCCCTTTCTCCCTATTTTATTTTGGCGCATTTTGTGTGAGCACCGGCTCCCGGTTGAATTATTGTACAGAATTGAATCGGATGTTAAAATTTTGTGGCGGTTCCAAGGTTAGATTGATTAGAAAAACCAAGGAATGAAATAAGTTGTATTATTTTTTTCAATGATTTTCTGGAAAGATAGAAGATGCGTCGTGTTCTTGAACTAGCTTTTTTGACGATCGAATGGTCTCTTTTTTATATTCTTTGTTTTCTGCATTCTGTTGGATTTAATTTCAAGCGTATTTTGCTGTGCTGAAGCTGTTTCTTTCCATTGTTCTGTTTTCTTTTGTATTTGTTAGAAACAGAAATTTAAGTGATCTTTTGTGTGGTGAGATAGTAATCNGTGTGACAAGGGGGATCGGATTCGGTTTTGCTCCGATGTATTGGAGTTTAATCAGGTTTCTCTTCGGTCCCTATCTCCCTATTTTATTTTGGCGCATTCTGTGTAAGCACCGGCTCCCGGTTGAATTATTGTACAGAAGTGAATCGGATGTTAAATATTGTGGAGGTTCCAAGGTTAGATTGATTAGAAAAACCAAGGAATGAAATAAGTTGTATTATTTTTTTTAATGATTTTCTGGAAAGATAGAAGATGCGTCGTGTTCTTGAGCTAGCTTTTTTGACGATCGAATTGTCTCTTTTTTATATTCTTTGTTTTCTGCATTCTGTTGGATTTAATTTCAAGCGTATTTTGCTGTTCTGAAGCTGTTTCTTTCCATTGTTCTGTTTTCTCTTGTATTTGTTAGAAACAGAAATTTAAGTGATCTTTTGTGTGGTGAGATAGTAATTAAGGTAGTTGCATCCGCTGTCTTCAGTTTATAGTTGAGGCAATCTAACCATTTCTTTTGACCTGGACTTATAGGTTGAGCTTCTAGATATTGAAAACTGCTTTGTGGCAAGAAACCAACTTCGGACAAACTTTTAGGTTTGCACATTCGTTGACTATAGGAAGAATTTTTTTTTTGGGTTCGAATGAGCCTTTCTCATTGTCAAATTTTTCTTCGCTAATTTAAGATATATTATTTAATAATTATTTGGCCAGTGTCTTTTGATTGCGAGAAAGTAATAAGAGCTAACCTTAATGTAAGTACCTCTGCTTCCCTGATTAACACAGTCAATGTCCATGAAGAGATGATTTCTTGTCCATGCCGTGTGATGGGGGATCCTTAGATTTTAACCAAACGTCGAAGTGACCAAAATTAATGGGAGAAGTGTTCTGAGTCCGATGGTAGTTATGATGATTGTTATGAGGCAGTTCTGTCGTACTTGAGAGTTTTTTCTGGGATATAGTGATGGATGGATCATCTCAGTCATTCTTTGTGACTTCATGTATAATATCATCCAGGTTTCAACGCATGTCTATTTTTGCTGGAGACTTGCGAAATTATTTGCTCACAACCTTATGAAATCGGAATGATTCATGCAGACTAGCTGATAGTGGATACTTTCTTGAGTTTGAAGAACTTGTTTGACTTGTTTATATCCAATTATCTCATACCCTTATGTCTTGTGATACTATTAGGGGCATGCTTTCTTCCAGTTTTTTTTAATCTTTTATGTTTGTCCTATAGTAGGAGTAAAAGCTATCCTCAATAGGTACCGCATTATGTTAATTTTGTATGAGAATTGTTTTTGTTATTTAGCTTCTTTAGCAGTTAAAGAAATGAAATAGATACTTCTTCCAAGATTGAAATACCTTAACATTCTCCAAACTCATGCAGACAAACAAAAATTCATTTTATTGTCTTGTTTCAACCAAAGTTTTACTTGAAACTCTTATTTTAGTTTGGTTTACTCTAGGTCCATTATAAAATTATAAATCTTATTGATTTTGAAAGAAATTCACCTAAAAACTCAATTCGATACACACACCATTTAAAGAAGAAATTCGTCTTGCAATTGCTGTGAAAGTTTGACGACACTCTTGGAAGTTGCATGTCGATTCAATCACTATAGCTTGCATTTTATGCAAGTAGTACTTGTTATTCTTTTGCTCTTCTTCCTATCCTTACCACTTGGAGCACTTTGAATTATTATTTAAAATTTTGCAATTTGAGACTCTTCTTGAGTTGCATGCAAATCACTCTGAGGCTTACACTTCCATTGGGAGAAAGAGTTGTATGCTTCAATAATTCAATGTGAACTTTTAGGTGCATGTTATGATATTTAAGTCACCATTTCATCAATTGCATGAAATTTTTAGTTGAAGATGATGACAAAAGTATTAATTGGAAAATGTTGAAGATTCCTTGGTTATTAATTATGCATGTTTAGATTACAAATGATTTATGGCAAATGAAATTGGAGTTTTAGTGTCACAATTACATGAGAAAGTGCTCATTGTTTACTTTTTTGATGAAGGAATGAGAATAACAAAGGTCAAAAGCAAAGTAATATGAAAGTCTAGTATAAAATTTTATGTAATAGAAAATTGAAAATCTCGGTATGATCATTATTTTAATTAAAATTTCTTTAGATTTTATTGATTGAAGATTGAGCTTGAAGATGAAGAAGATTGAAAGGATGTTGTTGCAGCGGCAATGAGGGAGGCAACAAACAATCAACTACAATGTTGATTCCAATGAATACTCTCTAATTGATGCAAGTGGGCGTAACTTTCGAATTTTATGTTTTAAGTCATTCATACTTTGTTTTAAGAAATGTTTTCTTTTTTTTATGACTTTTTCACATTTGGATTACAATTGGTTTATTAGGAGGAAATGGAGCTCAAATTTTTATGATGCCATTTTTATGTTTTGATTAGTTTAGTTATTTATTTATGAAGCTTATGCCTCAATTGCCTTAAGGCTTATGCATTACCTCGTGAAAAGAAAATGGTTCAATATCTAATTATGCAATTTTAAACTTTGGTTTGAGTTCTAGATAACCATTATAAACTCTAAAGTTTTCTTTTCTGGACAATTCAGATTATTTAAATATTTTCTATAGGAAGAGCAGTAGACTATGAGCCTATTTTAACCTATTTTGGCATGATTTGGATTCTAAAATTAGAAGAATTACGTCAACTCTTTGGTCTCTCTACGGAAATAAGTGATATCTACTTGTGACTAGCTGCTTTAATAAAGTATAAAGCAAATTGGCTTGACTAGCACTTCCCTGAGTATTATTTTTATGGCGGTTAGTATATCTGTAGTGAACTGTCTAGAAGTTATTATATCTTTTAATCATTCCTCACTAATGTTATCATGAACGTATTCTGTTTAACTGTCTCAAGGACTTGAGCCATGCTATCTTCTTTTGCTGTCCCTTAACAGATGTCTGAATTTTTCAATCAGAAGTCTTCGATCCAAGGAAAAGTTCCTTCGGGTTACTTTAATGCTCTATTTGATTTAAATGGAGCATGGTTGGAAGATGCCAAGGAAACTAAAAATCTTGCTTTTAATGGCTACTTCATTTCCTTATTCAATTTGCATTTAAGAGCATCTCCATTGGTTCTTTGCAACGAAGTAAGGAGTGCCGTTCCATCCAACTGGGAACCTAAGGCACTATCGAGGTAATTTTGCTTTTATCCTATGAGCTTGTTGTGCATATGGTGTAAGTTCCCTCCGATTCTATTTTCATATGGATTTTTAACTTGGCTTACTATCAGCTTAGAGTTTGCTAAACAGTTGTCCTTATGTATTTAATAAATTGACCTTTATATATAATGCTATTTAGTTCAGAACTTTACTTTAACCATTTAGCTAAGTTAATGATTTAAACTAATAATATTAATTAAAGGCTTAATGATTTCTATATCATCTTAAATGAGCTCAAACGTCTTAATAAATGAACTGTTATTTTTTAAAATCAATTTCTATTTTGGATATTTATTTTGCTGTGGTATTAACAAGATCAACAAATTCAATTTTTAACGGTATACAATTAATTCCTTAATTTAATCTAATTACAAAATAATTACAAAGTTACTAAATCTATTTATTACGTAAATGCTTTGCCTTAGAATAGGCGATTGGGACAATAATGGTAACTTTTTTGTTTTTTTTTAAAGTCCTGTCTGCTTGGTTGATGATTTTGGATTGTGTAAGTACATTGATGAGGATTCAAGCTTTCTTATGTGGGATAGATTGTAAGATATATGATACGATCCAGAATAAAAAATAGCAAATAACAGCGGATAAATGGCAATAGAGATGTGGGGAAACTCAAATGAAGGCTGATTTTACTAATATCAACAAAAGCAAACAAGATACATCGTTGATCTACTATTCGAGAGGTAGATCATCTCTCCATAAATCCTAGACGCCGCTAGAAACACCAAGAAAAAAGAAAAACACTGCAGCAAATTAAAACATAAAACAAACAACAGCCAGTTAGCCCTCAGTAATACTCTCCAAAAGCCATTCAGACTTTCCCCCCTCAAAACCCCCCTTAATTTCCCTCCTCTTATACATGATTAGCGGCTGTGTGAGCCTCACCCGAGTACTGAAATAATCCTCAGCCACTTCTAGAGTTTCTGTCCTTATAGGCTGGGCTGGCTGGCTTGGCCATGCTGATTGATCTAGCTGGATCTGGCAGGTCTAAACCGGTCCTCCTTGGACCCGCTGCTCATTTGGGTGGGTTGTTCTCCCTTCGGTTGTCTCGTCTGGAGGAACAAGCATATCAATATCCGACACATAGTGAAGCAAAATTCTTAAATTTTGAGGAGCCTGGTTAGAATTTGTTGAAGTTATTGTCTGAAACTTTAGCATTAGAATCTTTTTGTACTTAACGACATGACCTTCAAATCCTAGCTTTGATAAATTTTTTGAGAAGGCCATTCGGATGGGGAAAGTGGTGAATACGAGGGGAGGAAATGGTATGAAAGAATCTTACTCTGTTATCTTGTTCAAAGGTGGAGCTAATTCTAAAAGGTTATTTATTTATTAAATTCTCATTATATTACAAGCATATTTATGCTTATATGTAGGCAAGTGAAGAACAATACTGGAAATTATAATAAATGAGAATATTTTCATCAATGATGGAGTTTTACAAAAATTAAGAGCACATATTCCTATTTTAAGTAGTATGTACATGTGATACTTTAAAAATGAAAACAATTTTGATGAATACGAACACTTGATGTACATTTGCACTAATATTCTGCCTAACATGTGAAAATTTTGAGCTGTGGAAGATGGCACTCGATGTCGATGGCTAGTGGTAGGAGCAGTGGGCGGTTGATGGCTAGTTGCAAGGGCAGGCGGCGATAGTCATTGGGTAGTGGTAACAACGGTTGTAGCTTGTAGTATATTTTGAACTTTACCAAATCTTCCTAGTTTAATTTACTAGAAATAAATTAGTTTGAAAATCATTGAATTCTATTTTATATTTCGTTTTCCTCAAACCAATTACTCAAGTTTTTTGGAGCATCTACATTCCAAATGCAGTACTTCGATTCTGCAGCCAACCAAAGAACCCCTTAATTAGTTGAAAAGTAAATAAATCCCAAAGCTTTGAAACTCAAAAAGTTTTATACATAAAACTTTCTTGTCTATTTCTGAAAAAACAATACAAATATCTAAGGTTAGGACTTACCCTCCAACAACAAATAGGCGAAGAGAAAACCAATATCGAGTCCACCTTATCTTCAACAACTCACTTGATGCTAATGCACCTCAAGTTCAATAAGTGTTTTTTAGCACAATAAGTATAGGCGTTAAATGAGAATTGTCATTAAAAATAAAATTGTTGAAGATATGGGGTGGGCTCAACAAGGGGTTGATTTTTCTATTTTGTAACCTTATATATTACAAATTTTCTTAGAAATGGATAATACATTTTCATTGGTGAACATTTATGAGTTTTATGTCATTATTTTATTCTACTGATTAATTTAGATAGACTTTCAATTACTATAAAGCTTTACCAATCTAGTATTTCATTAAATTAAGAGTTAATGATTTCATGCCACTATATTTTTAATTGAACAAATTTGGGCAAAAACTTAAACATTAATTCAGTACTTTATACTTTGATATTTATTTTCTTGAGAAGTAATANGCGGTTGGGCGACTATATGTTATGTGCAATCAAGTGGAGTTATAAGAACTTTTGCACATATGTAATTATTCAGCTATGACTTTATCATGCCTTAACAAATGTGGACAAGTAGAGGTATAAGTGAAAGTGGAGTTATAAGAGGCATATGGGAAATATGAACAGGTGGATGTATAGGTAGAAGTGGAGATATTAGGGGCAAAGAAGAAAGGATTAAAATAATTCAAAAAAAAGAATTGAATTTTAATTTTCATAGTATTTTTTGCAATTTTGATTTCATGTTTCTTATAATATTACTCAGCACAAGCCTACTATAGTTACAATTTCTTATATTGGCATTATGATAGATATTATACAAAATGTTCACCGCATTTGTTTTATTTTCTTTGAATACAAGTTTATTTTTTTCATATTGAAAATTCTAGAAGATTTTGGATAGCTTACTGAGTTGTGGTTGCTCACCCTGGCTTTACTGTGTTGTATCAGGAAAGGGTAAGGCTCGGGTTGAGTAGAGAATTTTGAGTTATTAGTAAGAGCTTGATATTAGGTATTTTAATATTTTTTATCTATATTTATTACATTTATTAGTAATGTTTATTTTCTAATGATAGATAAATTAAATCATGATTATTGTATAAGTTTCCATTTGTTGTATATTGATATGACGTGAATGAATTTTTGGTATTTTTATTTTATCTATTTGATGATAGTGGCTCTACGTTTATGAAAATTGAAGAAAAATAATTAAACAAAATTTCTTCCAAATAGATATTGAATAAGCACCTTGCCTCCATATGATGGGTTGCGTCGATTTGGGTTGTGATGGAATTTTTTTGTATCAGAGCAATGGATTTGAATGAATTAATTTATAACCAGAGTCATAGGATTGATAGTAGATGAGTCAGAGAGTTTTGGCGGTTTAAGATTAATTTTCTTTTATATCCTTTCTTTGATGTATGTTAGATTATGTTATTGTATGTGCAAGTCATGTATAAGTATTGGGTAATTATGGATCCCTAAGATTAAGTTGTGATAGATGGACACAATTCCAATCAATTTAGGGCAGTACAAAATATAGTGGGAGCTCTTCTGTCAGATTCAATGACCCAGTTTGCTAGTTTGGTAGCTCAATTGATCGGTGATGCCACAACAAAATGTCTACTGTTGGGAGTAGAGGAGGAAGATAGACATTTGAAGTTATTCTTGATATTGAAGCCAACTCATTTCAAGGGAGCAATGGATCCTTGAGTGATTGAGGATTGGCTACTGAGACTAGAGAAATCATTTGATAGCTTGCAGTGTCTAGAGAATCGTAGGTTACCACTGACGGTGTTTTTACTTGATGTTAAAGCTGAGTGTTGGTGGCCAAACCTCGAGAGGGAGATGTTTCAAGGCAAGAGGTATACTTAGATTACTTGGGAGCAATTTACTAATATATTATAGATTGGTTTGTACCTCCATCAGCCATACAACACATTCAAGAGTTCTTTCTAAGATTGGTTCAAGAGAATAAGACGGTGATATAGTATGAGGTTGAGTTTACTGCATTAGAAAGATATGATCAACAATTAGTCAATACTCTAGAGGAGAAGTGTTATAGATTATTGAGAGAACTTGGGTATAGCTTAAATAATCTACTTGTTCTATTGAGGATCAAAGATTTTTTTTTTTTAGTTAGTAGAGAGGGCAAGATTGATAGAAAACTATCTAATGTCTACTCAGTAGCATATGGATGTGAGCTGAGAGAGTCTTTTAGATGTGGTGAAAGGAAGAGTCAATTTGAGTCGTATAACTCTTGGAGAGGTTCTATAGGTTATGGGGGGTGAGAGTTTATCTATCTTAGTGAGTAGTGCTCCAGTTTGTACCTCATATGGATGGAGACATCACTGTCAATGTTATTTATTTTTTAAGTGTGCTTAGCCTAGCCATAAGATAATACAATGTCCTCGGAAAGCATCTCAGAGTGGATCTAATGCTTGAGTTGAACAGAGAGGGTTGATAGACATCAAAAGTTGATCCCATCAAGAACTTTCAGTAAAGGATTTACTAGTATAGGTGGTGAGATGTTCTATATAAGGCATACAAGATAGAGTCTGAGATAATATGTTACTCTTGTTACTTCTACTCCAGCTATGCCTAGAGTTTATAGTTTGATTCAGTAAGAGGTTAGGGATGCATCCAATGTTGTGACATGTACAACTTTCATTATTATACAACCTTGTAGAATTTTATTTGATTCTAAAGCTAGTCTTTCTTTTATATCTCATAAATTTTCTGCTTGCTTGAAGATCCTTCCTATTGCTTTAGCTTCTAGTTTTTCTATTCGTTTACTCGTTGCAAATTTGTTGATGTTTAGACATGATTGTATCTATGATACTGAGATTTTGAATAGAAAGTTGGAGTCTTAGTTAATCATATTATCTTTGATTGAGTTTGATGTTATCTTGAGTATGGATCGATTGAGTAGATATGAAGCTTTTATCAACTGTAGTCAGAAGAGGGCGGTGTGTTAGCAATAAAACATTTTATTTTTATGGTATCAATGGTTTTCTATCATTTTTGATATCAGCTCTACAAGTTGATAATTATGGAGAAACGGAAATGATGTATTTCTTACCTATGAAAAAGATGGGAGTGAAGCCACTATACTATTGAGGAGGTTCTTGTGGTGAGAGAGTTTCTTAATGTTTTTTCTGAAGAATTAGTGAGTTTGCCATCAAAGAAAGAAGTTGAGTTTTATTTTGGGATTGTACTTGGTACATCTCCTATTCTTAAGGCTTCTTATAGAATATCACCTAAAGAACTACATGAGTTGAAAATATAGTTGTAGAAGTTGTCGGATAGGGGTTTTATTCGACCCAATTTATCTCCTTTTGAGGTGCACCTGTGTTGATTGTCTGAAAGAAGGATGTTGCATTGTGTATGTGCATTAATTATAGAGAGTTGAATAAAATGACCATCAAGAACACGTATCCATTGCCTAGGATGGATGATCAGTTTTACCAGCTTGAAGGTGCATCTGTATTTTCAAAGATAGATTTAAGATATGGTATCATTAATTGAGGGTGAAGCAGGAAGATGTGGTGAATATAGCATTTAGTCTTTATGGATATTTTGAGTCCTTGGTCATGTTTTTTGGTGTGACTAATGTCTCAATTCTATTCATAGATTTGATGAACCGTGTCTTCAAAAAATATCTCGATCATTTTGTTATTGCCTTTTTTAAAGATATATTTGTGTATTTTAAGTATGAAGATGATCATGAAATTCAATTGAGATTGGAGTTGGGGGCATTAAGATAACAGCAACTATATGTTAAGCTCTCAAAGTGTATATTTTGGTTGAAATTCATCTCTCTTCTGGTTCATGTGGTGAGTGGTAATATTATTTTAGATGATCCTCATAAAGTGTAGGCAGTGGTTGATTGGCCAAGACCAAATATTGTGTATGAAGTCTGTAACTTTCTTGGCATGGCAAGTTATTATATAAATTTTGTTAAAGGCTTTTCATAAATTGCAGTTTCTATGACTATATTGACTTAGAAGACAGTTCCTTTTGACTCGACACCTAAGTGTGAGTTTACTTTTCAGAAATTGAAGGATTGTTTGTTGTTGGTGCCTATTTTCATATTTTTTACTAGTTTTGAAGGGCTTTAGGTGTTCACAGATGTTTTTTTTTAAGAGGATTAAGTTGTATGTTGTAGCAGAATGGGAGATTTATTACTTATGCATCTAGACAGTTGAAGCTACAAGAGAAAAAATATTCTACTCATGATTTGGAGTTGGTTGCTATTGTATTTGCATAAAAGATATAGAAATATTATATATGGATTGAGATGTGAGATCTATACATATCATCAAAAATTATAATACTCATGTATTTATTTTAGGAAATTGAATTACTGATGTTGAGCATAGAGTTCCTGAGGATGAGGTTGATATACAAATTAACCTGACCTATAGAGCAAACCATTGTGTGTTTTGGCCTTAAAGTTTACTTGAAATAGAGATTAGCATGGGAAACCAATTGGAAAAAAAGGTTGATATAAGTCAGTTTTATCCATATTTGTTTAATAGTTAAATATTTTAAATGTCAAGGATGACATATTTCTGATATACCAGGCACCTATTAAGACTTAGTTTTGGTATCTAGTAAGTCTTTCATGTTTCTTTTATGTTTATTGAATTTTTATTATATTTTGAACACATTTTAACCTTTTTTTTTTGGACATCATTATAAAGAAAATAAAAGTTTCTTGTTGGATTTATCTTTCTTAAGGATTTGATATATCCTTATACAAGTGAGCTTTCTGAAACCATTATTTTTTTGTCCTTTTTAAATAAATATTATAGTCTTCGGCTTGTATGTGTGTGTGTGTGTGTGTGTGTGTGTGTGTGTGTGTGTGTGTAATCGTATGATTTCTCCTTTCCAAATAAATCTCTCTCCCGAATCATCAAAAAAGATCCAGAGAAGAAAGGAATGAAAATGATAAGAATGTACAATAAAAATAGATAAACAAATTAAAAAGAAACAAGCTGAGTTTACGTAAGGTAATCCTCGTGTGATAGGTCGAGAGTATACGTACAAAATAGAATCAGATCGAAATACATTGAAACAAAATATCCACAAAGAGAATCCCTAGATATGTAACTCATAAACAAAGAACAAAAAAAAATATTTTTGTTATGGGGTCAAAAGCAACTGACAAAAGGATGTATCTCTTTGGTTAATTATATCTTGGGGAGATACCCAACAATACTCTTAAAAGTAGAAGTCATGCTTAGATTATAGATAACTAGTAAAATGGGCATGCCAAAAGAATGATTATCTCAAAGGAGTATTTTTCGATGCTTTTAAAGCTCATGCTAAACCACATGGATAGAGAGTGAGTCTCTCGTGATCCCAATATGGCTAACATCTCATCAAAAAATGAGATCTATAAAATAATCGGGTCATTAAGTAGGATCATCCCACTACTTTAAGGCATAGCTGGGTCGTATGGGTAGAGGGTGAATCATTGTATCCTAAACAGGCAGCAAATATATCTGTAAAATTGGACTAACTAGATTGGATCTATCATCTTAAGCTATGGAGACGTAAGCCTACCTGAGCGTGAAAGTAGTCAAACAAACCCACTAGAGACCCCTTGTCAGCAAACCATGTGTTGTGTAGTTTAAGGAAACTTTAGTAGACTAAAGGTCGAAGGAAAGAAAACTTTAATTCTTATGACCTTATAAAGGTAGAACTTAAAGAAATGAGTATTGTACTCACCAAATAAATGGCAAGGAAGCCACAAGAAAGAAAAAGAGAAGATGAATTCGACTACAAAACCAAAATCACCCCATAAATGACCTACATCCCATCTAGGTTGGGGAAGCCACTAACACCCTAGGCATGCTAGACAAGCACCTAAATATAAATCATGTACTTGGTTAAGCGGGTTAAATAAGTACAGGGCTTCTCCTTAAGACATTCAAATATGATGCAATTATCTAGAGCAGTCCTAATGTTCAGGCTCTATTAGTATGATAATTATGCAATGTACCTCATTTTAAATTCGGTCCTAAAGCCATGCAGAAAAGTGAAGCACTGGTTTTAAAAAGTTACAGTATTTTAATATTAAATTTGATTAATCTCAATCTTTTATTATTAGGATTTTTATAGAAAATGGAAATATTAGGTCCTTAACAACCTACATTGCACTTCGCATGATACTTAGACAAACTATAATCAAAAGAAGCAAAAATATCAACACACGACTCAAAGTAAATCAAGCCAAATGAATAAATAAATAGATATGCCAGATATTATTGGGTCGACAACATATCCAAGAAAACAAAAAAGAACGATCAAGCTCCACATATACATGTCTAGTCCTAATTCTATACATCAATGTGAAATTCAGAATTAAGGTATGGGACAAGAGTAGTTGCTCCTCATCTTCATCACATGGTTCCATGCATTAAGTGTCTTAGAACCCATGTCTGTACCTTATTATTGATACAGACTCTACATAAGGACTCTCAAAAGTACATAGGAAAAAATCTAAAAAAAGGTCTCAAGCTGCAAAATAGAGGTTAGCATAGGTTATAACATGCAACGTACAATAGGTCATGTCTGGTGGGAGGAGAGCTAATCATCATATGCAAAAAATGTATTAGCTTGAATCATTAATGCTCCTCTCTATTTGGCACGACACCTTGCTAGAATAATGCCCCAAATTATAAAGTGTGCATTTATCACACCTAGTAAACGCAAAGGTAGCACATAAATGTTCAGCTAGGCACAAGCCATCAACAATAGCTGGTTCATATTAAACAACTAATTACACCCTTCCCTATTCTAGCAAGCATCTAAAACAAGGTGGCTTAACACAAAAAAATAAGTGTGTGCAAATGTGGCTAAGGTTGGCGCATGTTTTTGATAGGGTTGTGGACATTGACCCCATTCTAAGGATCTAAGAATTCTAAGAGGTGTCATTAGATGCAAGTCTTATACAAGCAAAAGCTTTAAGAGATTGACTTTACATATGGTATTAGCTAAAATGCAATAGTTTTAAAATAGGTTTCAAAATATGATACACATAAGTAATAAAAATATAAATTTTTTATTCTTTTAAAATAAGTCATAAGGAAATAAAAGTCTAAGTGGCATCAATTAGACCACTTGGAACCTTAGCACAAATATACACATGTCAATCGATATGCAATAACACATATTGCTTGTTGAGATATCCTCGCAGACAATGCTTGTCCCGTGACCAACAATGGGCTCATATAAGCATGTAAATCAGCCATCAAGGCAACATGATAATGCACATGCAAACATGCGAAGTGACAATGAAAAGATGATGCACTCATATGACACATGCAAATTGGGTGCATCTGGTACAAGGCACATTAAAGAGGAATTACATCTCGTCTGAGATGCAACCCAGATGCTCGTGCAAATGGCAGACATGTGATGCACTAAATGAAAAACAACATACACAATTGATATGAGAATTGATTGCTATAGGTACAGGACACCTCGAAGAGGAATTACACTTTGTCATAGAGGTGATCAAACTAGCTCATGCAAGTGGTGAGCACAATCAATGCATGATAAAAAATGCAAACAATTTATGCTCATACAAGTGACGTACTCATGACAGTGCAAAACGATGCCATGTATGTCAAGTGGTACGACTCATGCACCGAATGGGTTCAGAGGTTAGAGAGCATGACCCATTTTGGGTAAGAATCATGCACCCAAGTGAACATAAATTGTGCATTAGACAAGTTTAGGGGCTAGATAGCATGCTTTGTGCTAGGCACAATGTGACATGCTTATGGTACTCATATATAGTGTCGTAGAAAGTGAGTTAGCGCAATTCTTGTTACGAAGAATTGTGCACCAGGTAGGTGTTACATGTTAACCACCCTCTCACAAGATATGCAAGTATCTAAACATACACATACAATGAGGTATGTGCATGGGGATAATATAAGTACACATGTGAGTACTCAAAGAGACACCACGGGCAAGTTAAATATTAGAAAGATAAATGTAAAAAATGTAATTTCACACACATGGATATATGAGCATAAAACCAACCATATCAAGCAAACCATAAAAATTGCATGCAAACGTACATCACTCAAATGTGGCAAAAAATGGTCAACTGGGCGGCCAAGATGGTCGACCAGTCAAAGGTTCAAACAATCAAACTGCCTACAATGATGGACTAGGTTGACCGAGGCGGCTGACTAGTCAAACCGACCATTTTGTTGAGGTCTGTCAAACCGACTAAAAATAGCCAATTGGGCCGACCGAGGGGCCAACCGGTTAAAGGTAGGTGACCAACCGAATCGACTGAAGTTTGGCAACTGATCAAGCCGTCCAACGAGGGATAACCAATTGAGTCAAACAAAACCTGGTGACAGATCGAACCATTTAGCCTTAGGTGGTCGACCACTACCACATGCAAAAAATATTTTTCATGCATATTTTTAAAACAAATGTAGTGCACATGAAGAACAAAACACATACATGCTAAAACATGATAAAATGGCCCGAGCAAACCTGATGGTGAATCAAACCCACTTAAACAAACTCTCAAGGGTTCTCAGCTTGAGATTAAGATGTGTAGCAACCTTTTATTATGCATGGTAACAAAGGGCCTACCTTTAATTGTGTAGTATGAAGTGAAAAAAACTTTTTCACTAGAGAAAAGTTTTCAAAAAGATGAAGGTTTCCTCTATGAACACAACCTTCACGACTAGGGGAATGAGGATCAAAGGAATTCATCATTCTCTAGGTTGAAGTGGCTTCAACTCCATCACCGAGAATGAGGCCACCAAACAACCACGGGATTATCATAATCCCAATTGTATAAATCAAGTACTAGGGGTTTAGGGAGAACGCTCAAGCATTGTAGGGGATCACAACAAAAAAAGCTTCCTAACCTGGTGGTTTCTTTCTAACATCAGCTTTGGTCCTATAACACTAACACAACCCCTAAATGGCTCACTAGAAATGAAGAAAAAAGGGTTTTGGAGAATGTCTCACTACAGTGATGGTTGATCTAGTGAGCTTTTTTGCTTGACCTTACTTCCTGCCAGCCGCAAATGAAAATCCCCCTTCTTATCAAATAGAACTCCTTCAAAATTTCTCTCACACCTTCCCACATTTATGTCCATGTTTTTGGATAGGCGATGTGGAAGGAGAAGAAAGATGGGATTTTTGGATCTCTGTACGCTGTGATCCCGCTGCCGCCTTGTCGGTGCCTAGAGCCTTGGGTGAGAGAAGTGGAAGACAAAGAAAGAGGGGAGTTGAAAATGGGAGCTAGGGCCTCAACAATGGTTTTTGTGTGAGGGAGATCTGGTTTCGCTGGAGAAGGAAAGGGCTGAGAGCTGGGAAGGCTGTTTGACAGCCGGCAAGGTGAGCAGACACGAGAGTGGCGGCCGTCAAGGGCTTCGGAGGCCGGCAGTTCAAGCATGAGGCAAGAGGTAGGATCCCTGAAAAAAAGGTTTGGCGAGCTAGGATTTGGCGAGAAGGCTCGCTGGTAGGCTCACAAGTGAGGCAGGAGGGAAGGCTGTTTTTTTTTTTTTTTAAATTAGTCACATTAAATGTAGAGCATCTAATGATCCCATTAGGAGAATGTATATTTAGATTCCACGACTTATGTTAAGAAAAGCAGAGATGGACCTAAGAAGACTTGAGCTTATTGTATAAAAAATGATCTTAATTTATTAGAATTAAATGAAAATATGACGCTAAATAGAACACAATGGAGAAAAAGGATTTATGTGGTCTGGCCCCGTGTAGTAGGATTAAGGCTTTGTTCTTGTTAATGTTGTGCATTGGTTTGCATTCGCTCCCTTATAAAAGCTCAGCAATAAGGTAAATTTGATGTTTCAGATGAACTTGTGCAATTCTTTTATGATCGAAGGTCATTTGAGAAACTTCGATAATGGTCGAGATAATTTGAGTTTGATTCACACGCGAAATGATTTCTGTTGACTTTTTGAGTCGCATGAACTTACATATTAGAAAATATAGTCTCATGACACAAAAAACATGTGTCACGAGTGACAAACATAAAAAAATGATGTTAACAATCATCTGGTGTTTGTTTTGCAAACTATTTTCATCAATGTAGTATAAATATGTTGGTATATTTTTGACTATTTTCTCTTAATTTTTTCGAGTTATATATTTCGAGACTCAGCAAGTTTCTATAAAGTAAATGTTTAATAAGTATAATAATTCAAAAAATGACCTTTTTTTTTCCTTTAAGAAAATTATATTTTATAAAAATATCCTAAACACTAGAGATTGCATTTCCATGTTTTAATTTCTCCAAACCGTGAAGGCTGGATAGAGAAGAAGAGAATTCTTAGGGAGATAAAGCTAGTTTTAGGGGCCCTAAAGTCAACTTCGTGTGTTAGGTCAGTTTGGATAATTTTCTGACTTTAGGTAGACTGCAGTTAATCTATTTTAAATTTCAATTTTATTTTATTTTATTTTANACGCAATGGAGAAAAAGGATTCATGTAGCCGACCCCACGTAGTGGGATTAAGGCTTTGTTGTTGTTGTAAATGTAGAGCATCTAATCATCTGATTAGGAGAATAGATATTTAGATTTGATGACTTATGTTAAGAAAAGCAGAGTTGGACCTAGGAAGAATTGGGCTTATTGTATAAAAAATGATCTTAATTTATTAGAATTAAATGAAAATATGACGCTAAATAGAACACAATGGAGAAAAAGGATTTATGTAGTCGAACCCGCATAGTGAGATTAAGGTTTTGTTCTTGTTATTATTGTGCATTGGTTTGCATGTTATTCGCTCCCTTATAAAAGCCCAACAATACGGTAACTTTGATGTTTCAGATGAACTTGTGCAATCCTTTTATGATCGAAGGTCGTTTGAGATACTTCGATAATGGTCAAGACAATTTGAGTCTGATTCGCCGCGAAATGATTTCTGTTGACTTTTTGAGTTGCATGAACTTACATATTAGAAAATACAGTCTCATGACACAAAAAACATGTGTCACAAGTGACAGACATCAAAAAATGATGCTAACAATCATCTGGTTTTTGTTTTGCAAACTATTTTCATCAATGTAGTATAAATATGTTGTTATATTTTTGACTATTTTCTCATAATTTTTCGAGTCATATATTTCGAGACTCAGCAAGTTTCTATAAAGTAAATGTTTAATAAGTATAATAATTCAAAAAATGACCTTTTTTTTTCCTTTAAGAAAATTATATTTTATAAAAATATCCTAAACACTAGAGATTGCATTTCCATGTTTTAATTTCTCCAAACCGTGAAGGCTGGAGAGAGAAGAAGAGAATTCTTAGGGAGATGAAGCTAGTTTTAGGGGCCCTAAAGTCAATTTCGTGTGTTAGGTCAGTTTGGATAATTTTCTGACTTTAGGTAGGCTGCAGTTAATCTATTTTAAATTTCAATTTTATTTTATTTTATTTTTTTAAGTTTTAATATTTAATTTGTCAAAATTTCATACAAATTCAGATTTAAGGAGATTTACAAATTTTTTATTACGTAACATTTATATGTTGTTGATTAGGCTATGTTGTACATATCGGCATAGAAATGTTTATTTTTTTAGGTGTTTTGTGTTGTATAATATTTTATAAGTTTTGGCACATATTTTAAACCTGATAAATTTGCTATAAAATAATGTTTCATATAAGTAATTTTACAAATTTTGTTTGTCGATATGTTTAGATTTATTTTTCCCGTAAATTACATTATCAATTGTGTATATTGGTATGTACCATTTTCTATAGCATGTTGTGATATTTGATATGTCAGATTGTTAACATTTATATACTTCGTAGCAAAAAAATATATGCAAAAAATGATCAAAATGGGGAGTTGCAGGTGGTTATGGTTCGACAGTTGTATGTTATGTGCAATCAAGTTGTGCTATAAGGGTTATTACATATATGTAATTATCCATCTATGTGTTTCATATGCATGAACAAATGCGAACAAGTAGAGGCATAAGTGATAGTGGAGTTATAAGGGGCATGGGGAATATATGAATAAGTGAAGATATAAGTGAAATGTGGGGGTAAAAGAGATGAAAGTAAAATATTAAAATAATTCAAATAAAGCAATAAATTTTTACCTTCATATTATTTTACTTCAATTATGATATCATGTTTCTTATACTATTACTAAGCACATTCTTTCTACATTTATAAATTCTTATACTTACACTATGACACTATGATAGATGTTATATATAATATTTCACCATGTTCACTTTATTTTCTTTGAATGCATTTTTATTTTCTTATATTGAAAATTGTAGTAGATTTTGGGTAGTCTACTGAGTTATGGGGTTTTCACGCATGCTTAACTCGCATGTGTTGTATCAGGAAAGTGTAATGCTTGGGTTGAATTGAGGCTTTTGAGTTACTGGTGAGAGCTTGAATTAGATATGTCAGTACTTTAGATCTAAATTTTTTACAATTATGATGAAGTTTATTATTTGATGATTGAAAGATTAAANCTTCAATTATGATATCATGTTTCTTATACTATTACTAAGCACATTCTTTCTACATTTATAAATTCTTATACTGACACTATGACACTATGATAGATGTTATATATAATACTTCACCATGTTCAATTTATTTTCTTTGAATACATTTTTATTTTCTTATATTGAAAATTGTAGTAGATTTTGGGTAGTCTACTGAGCTATGGGGTTTTCACGCATGCTTAACTTGCATGTGTTGTATCAGGAAAGTGTAATGCTTGGGTTGAATTGAGGCTTTTGAGTTGCTGGTGAGAGCTTGAATTAGATATGTCAGTACTTTAGATCTAAATTTCTTACAATCATGATGAAGTTTATTATTTGATGATTGAAAGATTAAAATGTGATTGTTATATATGTTTCCTTTTATTCTATATTGATATGATCAGAATAAATTTTAGATATTTTATTTTTTCAATTCATGATATTAGTGGCTCTTAGTTTATAAAAACTGAAAAAAAAAATAGCAGTAATTTATTTATTATGACCTCGACACGAGGCGACTCACCCCAGTATAATGGGTTGCATCAAGTTGGGTTATGATAGCTTTAGCTCTAAGTTAAGTTTGATTATACTTTTTTCTTTAATATCTCAAAATATTATATTAAAAAACATTAAATTTCAGTTTTAATGTATTTTCTTGGTCGAATCTTTTTTTCTTGATTGAGATCAACTTTCTAATTTCTTCTTTTATTTGTCAATTTGATTTCTTTCTCTTACTTACTAAAATTTTATTTTGTTATTTGATTTTATCATACAACTTATTTAAGGCAACCTATCTATAGAAATGAAGAAGAAAAAAGAAAAAGAAAAAAGAAATGATAAGATAAGATGAGAAGAAAGGGANCTTTCTAATTTCTTCTTTTATTTGTCAATTTGATTTCTTTCTTTTACTTACTAAAATTTTATTTTGTTATTTGATTTTATCATGCAACTTATTTAAGGCTATCATAATGGCAACTTATCTATAAAAATGAAGAAGAAAAAAGAAAAAGAAAAAAGAAATGATAAGAGAAGATGAGAAGAAAGGGAGAAAAAAGGTTAAAAGAAAAATATAGTAAAAGAAAGTATGATAAGTATAAATAAGAAAGAAAAGGAGAGAAAAAAATAATGAACAAAATGTAAATTTGAAAGAAAAGGTGACAGAAGAGAGTTCAGCATTAGTGAGTTCAATCATTGCCAAAAAAGTGAGATTAAAAGAGCTTTAGTTTCCCATTAACCCCTTATAGTACTCTTGTACAGGGATACCTTTTTATCTACTAATGAACTCAAAGTTCTTTGTTGAGCAATATTATATCTCTTATGCAGCATTTTGATATTGTCTTTCTTGAGGAAGTGTCACCCAATTTACCACCAATTTGAGGAAATAAACATCAAATTGACTTCATACCCTGTGCCATAATTCCAAACTAACCTGCTTATGGATGCAAACCTAAGGATACAAAGTAACTTTAAAGGCAAGTTAACGAGCTGATGGAGAAGGGGTATGTTAGAAAATTATGAAACCATGTGTAGTTCCAATTTTGTTAGTACATAAAAAAGATGGGGAATAGAGCATCTTTGTTAATTGTTAAGCCATCAATAACATTCCATTAACAAATTGTCACCTTATTTCTAAGTTAGATGATATGCTTGATGAACTACATGGATCTTGTGTGTTCTTTCAGATTGACCTTAACAGTGGATATCATAAAATTGGGATAAGAGAATGTGATGAGTGAAAAACTACATTTAAAACAAAATTTATTTTAATTGAATGGTTAGTTATTTCTTTTAGGTTAACTAATGATCTTAGATAAAACTTACGAATCATGTTTAATGTAGTTTCATTGCCAAATTTTTAGTTGTATACTTTGATGATATCTTGGTCTACACAAAAACTTGGATGAACATGTACAACATCTAAAACTTCTTTTAAATATTTTTTAAGAAACGAGGGTTATTTGCTAATATTAAAAAGTGTCTTGTTTGCATGGATAAGTTTGTGTTTCTTGGTTCAATAGTATGTGTTATAGGTATTGAACCGAATGAAGAAAAGGTGAAGACAATTCAAGAATAGCCAACTCCTACAATGGCGAGTCAGGTAAGGAGTTTCCATGCCTTGGCTAATTTTTACCGATAACTTGTTCGAGACTTTAGTAGTCTAGCTGCACCCTTAACTGTAGTCATCAAAAAGAATGTTCTAATAAAGTGTGGAGAGGAATTAGAGAAGGCGTTCATGCTCATCAAGGACAAGTTGACAATGTACCTTTAACTTCTCACATGTATTATATCAATTTAAATGTTTTGAGATCATATTTAATTCGTAAATAGTTTCCTACAACTCAAGACATCCATAAAATTCCTTCCACATACATTTTTACACCAAAACCCATGGTCTGAACTAGCGCAGTCATGGTAGAAACTGACACACACGTTGGCATCAATTTTTGATGTAACACAAATGAGATGTCCATTTGGATGATATGAGACTCTATTATACTCATATGTAGCTTCTTATGATCCAATGAATCCATAAATCCTTTTGCATGGACTTTGGGCATGAAACTGTGGTTTGAATTTGTGTAGTCGTGCCCAAAAGTGGTTACTCTTTATTGGCATTAATTTTTGATGTTTCACACATTTGGTGCCTATTTTAATATTTGATGATTATATTACACTCATAATTGCCTTGTGCGTGTTTTTCCAAAATTTGGGTTTGGTTAGGCACACTCATGCCAGAACTTATTGCACTTGTGTCATTCCAGCCTCCTCAAGCGTCCCCACACTAGTGGCATCCTCTCGTCAAATTCAGGCACCCTAATGCTAGGGACTGGTGCCAGAAATAAACCTAGGTAGTGCCCAGACATCAGTTTTGGGTGCTCCTACACTTAGAAATTGCTAGGTTTTGATTTTGGTGAACTTTTCTGAACAAATAATCTCATATGAGGCCAAAATGGATTATGAAAAGGTGGAGGATGGTACCATAGAATGCTCCTTAGCCTCTAACTCAAAAAACTGCCAATTCCATGCGTGTTGTGTAGATTAAAGCCCATTTCTATATGGCCACCTTGAGGATTTCATGGTCAAAGGAGGGCTAATTTTTGGAAAGCATTTTGGCTCCATTCCTCTTTATTTTGCAGCTCATTTGAAACTTAATGGAGTAGAAATGAGACTGATCCTTCTAGAGAGACTTGAAGAGAAAGTGGAAAACCCCAGAGGAGCTCCTGGAGAGAAACGAAGTGCAATCATCTTCCACAAACTTCTTCTTCATTTTCTTCTTCTTTTTCCTTGATTTGTTCTTATTCTTTCTAACCTTCTTCTTCAACTTCATCTTCTTTTAAGATTGAGAAAAAAAAAAGTGAGTTTTTGGAGTTTCCTTGGAAGAGTAGAGCCTACATCCTTGCACAAGGAGAAGCTTGGACAAGCAAAGAGAATGCTTCAACAAATGCCACGGTGGTGAAATCATCTTGCACTTTTATTTCTTTTTTTTTCTCAGAAATGCCCTTCTAAGATATGTTGGAGTTATAGGGTACGTTGATGTTAGATAAGCCTTAGGTTAAGAACCTTTTCTTATTTTTCCCAAGATTATTGAGAGATTATTCCCAAAACCCCTCTCCTTCACCTATATATTCAAGATTGTAGTAATCTTGTATTTGTTGTGATGACTCCATCTTTTTGATTGTATGATGGAGCATTTGAGCCTAAGGAATGGTAAAACCCCTTTGATTTTCTATTGTCTAAGTCGTGAAAGTTTTCTTCATGAAATCTCCTCATATTTTCATTACACAAATGGAGGTGGGCACATTATTATCTTGCATAATAATGAATTTTTGNGTGGAAAACCCCAGAGGAGCTCCTGGAGAGAAACGAAGTGCAATCATCTTCCACAAACTTCTTCTTCATTTTATTCTTCTTTTTCCTTGATTTGTTCTTATTCTTTCTAACCTTCTTCTTCAACTTCATTTTCTTTTAAGATTGAGAAAAAAAAAAGTGAGTTTTTGGAGTTTCCTTGGAAGAGTAGAGCCTACATCCTTGCACAAGGAGAAGCTTGGACAAGCAAAGAGAATGCTTCAACAAATGCCACGGTGGTGAAATCATCTTGCACTTTTATTTCTTTTTTTTTCTCAGAAATGCCCTTCTAAGATATGTAGAGTTATAGGGTATGTTGATGTTAGATAAGCCTTAGGTTAAGAACCTTTTCTTATTTTTCCCAAGGTTCTTGAGAGATTATTCCCAAAACCCCTCTCCTTCACCTATATATTCAAGATTGTAGTAATCTTGTATTTGTTGTGATGACTCCATCTTTTTGATTGTATGATGGAGCATTTGAGCCTAAGGAATGGTAAAACCCCTTTGATTTTCTATTCTCTAAGTCGTGAAAGTTTTCTTCATGAAATCTCCTCATATTTCCATTACACAAATGGAGGTGGGCACATTATTATCTTGCATAATAATGAATTTTTANTAGGTTCCTAGTTCAAAACTAAATGCATGTTCCTGATTTATGGGATTTTTGTCATGCATATTTAGTTTCCCAGTTTTCTTATGTCTATGAAAGACAATTGCAAAAAGAATGCGATAATGATAAATATAAAGTTATTCATTGCTCGTCTCTTTAAGTCCAATGTATATCCATTAGATGTGTTGCCTTTTCCAAATACGAGTAAAAATTATTCACGTAAAAATGAGTGGTGTATATCTTCATGTGGTGACTATTCGTCCACCCGGGGCTCTTAGCTCTCCTACAATGAATTATCATAGGGCCACTTTGGCTACACCTAAAAGATTATATCGGTGGGTCATTTTGGCTTGTCTTTAGGGAGTAGTCTCTTATATTACTAACTCATCGTTATTTTCATAATGANTAGGTTCCTAGTTCAAAACTAAATGCATGTTCCTGATTTATGGGATTTTTGTCATGCATATTTAGTTTCCCAATTTTTTATGTCTATGAAAGACAATTGCAAAAAGAATGAGATAATGATAAATATAAAGTTATTCATTGCTCGTCTCTTTAAGTCCAATGTATATCTATTAGATGTGTTGCTTTTTCCAAATACGAGTAAAAATTATTCACGTAAAAAAGAGTGGTGTATATCTTCATGTGGTGACTATTCGTCCACCGGGGGCTCTTAGCTCTCCTACAATGAATTATCATAGGGCCACTTTGGCTACACCTAAAAGACTATATCCTTAGGTCATTTTGGCTTGTCTTTAGGGAGTAGTCTCTTATATTACTAACTCATCGTTATTCTCATAATGATTTTTTTTTCTTTTTTTGCGATTAGATTGGCATGCTTTTTATAATATAACTAAATTACATAGGAATTCAACCTATTTCATTAAATTTGAGTTATCCTTCACCTAGGGACCATAACTGACTATTGAGAGCAATCACCATAAATTTTTAACTTTATTTAGGTAAAGATGTAGTGATCTTTAATTCTTAGGTTAACTGACTTCATTTTTTTATTTAATTGAGTTATATTTTATAAAACAATTCTCCAAACATGTTCCTGACATTTGGCTATTGAGATGAGTAATGTCTTAACTTGGGCGATTCTCATTTATTCTTAAGAAAATTGCTTATGAGGGAAAGCTATTAGGGTGNCTATTGAGATGAGTAATGTCTTAACTTGGGCGATTCTCATTTATTCTTAAGAAAATTGCTTATGAGGGAAAGTTATTAGGGTGAATTGACGAACTCGTTCTATTTAATAAGTAATATATGAATTATTCATTATAAACACACCAAAGGAGTTATCAAAAGTAAAATAAGAATAAAATAGAAACAAAAACAAGAAAGAGTGTTTTGAGAGATTTTCCCTTTTGTTAGAGATTTTCTTGTTTCTTAGCTCCACTCCATTGTTGCTCATCTTCTCTTGGACAAATTATTTCACTGAAAATGTTTTTTTTGGAAAACTCTCTTCGGGGAGCTATTTTTTATGGCCTAATGCAGGTACTAGCTTAAGACTGAATGCNAGGGTGAATTGACGAACTCGTTCTATTTAATAAGTAATATATGCATTATTCATTATAAACACACCAAAGGAGTTATCAAAAGTAAAATAAGAATAAAATAAAAACAAAAACAAGAAAGAGTGTTTTGAGAGATTTTCCCTTTTGTTAGAGATTTTCCTGTTTCTTAGTTTCACTCCATTGTTGCTCATCTTCTCTTGGACAAATTATTTCACTGAAAATGTTTTTTTTTGAAAACTCTCTTCGCGGAGCTATTTTTTATGGCCTAATGCAGGTACTAGCTTAAGACTGAATGTAGGTTCCTAGTTTAGGGATAAGTGTATGTGGTCAATTAGACGAGTTCAATTATTCGCCCAAATGAGTTCTCTAATGTATTACATGTTGCTAGTTACGTCAGTATCAATCAATTATGCTCATTGTATATTTCATTTTCTTATTTGTGGCATGATCCACACTCATTGTATTTTCTTAGGTTGTTGAATCCCTTTTTTGTCCTTGAATCACACCCAAAAAATAAAGCTAGTT